>JAJAGP010003008.1:0-88481 GCA_025084515.1 Ancistrus triradiatus
TCACCGTCACTGCGGATTATTGATGTTATGCCACCAACGCGTTCCCTACCAGTCGTGCCTCTACACACCGTCCCTCGTCTCGCGTTCCTACGCACTCCGTCCGTCCGTCCGTCCGTCCGTATTCCTCACGTTCCCAGGTTTGTCACGTTTTGTTTCATGCCCGTTTTCATTCCCCGCCTGTTCAGTTCGCTGTGTTTGTATTCTGTTGTTTAATAAATCTCCCCTTTACTTTTGAACCTGCGTTCGTCTCCTGCTTCCCCTCCGGCTCACGCCGTTACAGATACTATCATGTGTTAGAATTAGGAGAAGTTTTTATTTAAGGAATGTGCAGTTTCCACTGGCAGACAAACACACACTATGCTGTATTTTACCCAATCAGCTGAATAAAAAAAGCACATAGCAATGCTATTAAACATCATGACTCATTAAATAGTGAAAGATTATGTTACAAAACATGGCTATATGTCAATATCCAATATATGAGCAGACGTTTCTGATTAACACCAATTTAAAATATTGGTTTATGTTACTTTGTTCAACTTCTTTGCAACTGCTATTTTGTTCACAAACGTTAGTTAAATTACATTCTGTGGATAAATTTGAGAGAGTAAGAGAGAGAGAGAGAGAGAGAGAGAGAGAGAGAGAGAGAGATTGGATAATGGTTAAGTGGGGTCAGTTTTGTAGCACACTAGCTGTGCGAACACCTTGAGGCAAAAATTTATACCAAGCAACCTGTATTTTATTAACATGACGTAGTGTGTCAAATTGCAAGAAACATCAAAAACGTGATTAAGTTCACCAATTTTTTTTCTGTTAATACAAAGGTCTAGTCCTTTGACTAATGTATGTTTTTGTTAATCAGCATGAGGTCCATATTAGTTATTGTTACATGCTAAGTAATCCATTCCAGGTGACATTCCTTCTAGATCCTTCATGATAGGATCTGCCAGAAAATTCACTTTCAAGCTACGATATTGGCTAAATTTGGCATGTTTCCTGGTGGAGCCTTCATTGACCTGCATGAGGTACCAATTACACACACAATAGTGAAAAGAGAAGCAGAGAAGATGGAGGTTAAGGGCAATTTGATAAACATGAACACAAAAGAAGGTTTTCAGTGATTACACTTTAGCAGTGGAAAAATAATTAAAAGAATATTAATAATTAAATAATCATATATATGAGTAAAACTCATGCACATGTAATACATCTAATGCTTTGAACTACAAAAGAACAGTAAGGACCAAAGTTTTGGTTTAACCGTTTGATTAAAGCAAAAATAAAATAAATAAATATATTTTAATTTCCAAGCAGTAACATAATTCATCCTGTGCCTGTGTCCATCTTCCCAACAACCCTTCAGAAATAATGTCAGAACAAAAAACAAAAATGGTCTCCAGCCTACATTGACCCAAAATTCAGCTGTCGTTGAACTCTGTTGCTCATGAAGGAATGAGTGTTTCCCTTCAGGGTCGATTGCCACTTATTTTGCTTCCGACTTCCTGCTGTATGTTAGCACCTTGGCGCTTTCTTGTCTGTTCGCAAATTGCTCTGCTTATAATTCACTGTGGCCATGGCAACCAAGTGGGCAACCACAGCGGGCTACGTGCTAAAAATATGTAGCATAGCTGAAAGCACTTGGGTTGAAAATATGTATGGAAAAAAATAAATCTGTTGTTCAGAGAAAGATTTTTTGCCACTCATCTTGTTTCAAGATACCCAAGTTAGCTTGTATTCCTCAATTTATATCCCTCTTTGATGAAAGTCTGATGGGTGTTTGTGTATCATTTGTTATTATACAATTGTAAATTCTGAACTGCAATATGATTGATTGAGAAGCTCTCTCACCATGCTGATGTTTGGGATAACAGCAAGGTTTTTTCATAGCAAAAACCAAATAAAGTGACACAATCCCAAGTAATGACAAGCTCCATATACGCAAACATACAGTACAGTGGTGCTTGAAAGTTTGTGAACCCTTTAGAATGTTCAATATTTCTGCATAAAAATTACCTAAAACATCATCAGATTTTCACACAAGTACTAAAAGTAGATAAAGAGAACCCAGTTAAACAAATGAGTCAAAAGTATTATATTTGATCATTTGTTTATTGAAGAAAATGATCCAATATTACATATTAGGGTGTACTCACACTAGGCAGTTCGAATTGCCTAGTGTGAGTGGAAGTGTATCAAGTGTTCCACATTTGTGGAAGTGTATCATGACATGAACAAAGGAGATTTCTGATGACCTCAGGAAAAGAATTGTTGATGCTCATCAGGCTGGAAAAGTCAAGTCAAGTCAGATCTATTTATATAGCGCTTTTTACAATGGAGCATTGTCTCAAAGCAACTTTACGTTTACGTTTTAAGTTTAGATTATCTCCTAATAACTACGTCCACTCCCAAATTGAGCAAGCCTAGGGTGACAGAGGCAAGGAAAAACTCCCTGAGTGTTATAGGAAGAAACCTTGGGAGGACCAAGACTCAAAAAGGGACCCAACCTCCTTGGGCGGCGTAAATGATAAATCTAAGTGCGAAACTAAAGTCATGGAGTCAAAGTTATGGGTATGGTGGGGCTGGAGCTGATGACGGAAGCAGCTTGAGTGGAGCTGCATCGGATGAACATCATGTGTGGGGCTGGAACTGGTACTGGAACACAGCTCAGAGAGAAAACAGAAAATGTAATTAGTTATTGATTGATTAAGAGCACAGTGTCTATTAAACAATCACTGATGCCTTGTCAATCACTGATGCCATGTGTAGCATGAGACCACCCCCGCGCAGGCAGAGACATAAGCTATAGCAGCATAGCTAGAAAGAGGAGAACTGGTAGGAAACACAGCCAAGAGGGATCACATGAAGACATTGGCAACCCCACGAACAGCAGAAGAAGACAGCAACCCAACGTCTCTGATCACCATAAGACTCTTTGATTATGATCCCCCAGCTCTGCCCTTATCCTAAGGCAAGGATGCACGAGTCAAGATCACGAGGACCGAAGCCCAGTTCAGGCAGACCGCCCAATCGACACTCCCCCCGGCTAGCGGACAAGGCAGGCAGGCCAGACATGACTCCAGACTCCGGCCCCCAGTGACCCCAAGCCATGCATCCTGGTCCTAAATCTAGTCAAAAGCCTGTGTAATAGGTATGTCTTTTAAGCCTAGACTTAAAACTTTGGAGAGTGTCCCTGAATTTCGAACGAAAGTGGGAAGTTTTATTCCATAAGTTGGGGGGCCATGTATGAGAAAGCCTTTCCCCTGGCTTGTGACATTTTTTTAATTCTAGGAAAATAAAAGAAGTCCTGCACCCTCCTGGGCGAACTGAAGTAGACGAGTTGGATTGTAAAACTCCCTAAGAGTTTCACTCACATAATGTGGGGCCCAGGCCATGTAGAGCTTTATAAGTTATAAATAAAAGAAGTATTTTGTAATCAATGCGGAATTTTTTGAACTGGTAACCAGTGTAGATGATAGAACAGAGTGATATGATCAAATTTTCTAATTCGAGTTAGCACTCCGGGCAGCTTGCATTCTGAAAACTAACTGAAGTTTATTTATAATAGATTTACTAGAGCATTTCCAGTAAGTAAGGCATTACAGTAATCCAACCTTAAGGTTATAAACGCATGAACAAGTTTTCTCTGCATCATTAAAAGAGAAGGATTATTTCTAAGTTTAGCGATATTACGTAATTGAAAGAAAGCAATTCAAGTGATGCTGATAATGTGTGCATCAAAGGAGAGATCTGAATCAAAGGTGACCCCTAAGTTTTTTTTTACAGACGGACTGGGCAACACTGGACAGCCATCTAGATTTAGGGCTAGGACCAGATGTAGGCCAACCTGTCTCTTTCGCTCACAGCCTTGGGTCCCCACTAATAGAACCTCAGTTTTTATCGGAGTTAAGTAAGAGAAAATTAAATAACATCCAATTCTTTTATTTCCTTTTACACAGTCCTCAATGTTGTTTGATTGTAAGGGCTGTCATTAGGGTTTGGCTGATATGTACAGCTGTGTATCATCTGCATAGCAGTGGAAACTAATGCCATGTTTACGAATAACTGAGCCCTAGTGGCAGCATGTACAATGAGAATAACTAAATTCACTATTTATATGAACAAACTGTTACCGGGTCCAGTTAAGTAGGATTTAAAACCAAGAAAGTGCCGATCCCTTAATATACTTACAGTACCTACAGTTTTTCTAGTCTTTTTTTTTAGTAAAACATCATCATGATCTATAGTGTCAATGCTGCACTTAAATCTAACAGAACAAGAAAAGAAACACATCCCCATTATCTGAGGACAATTAACAGTCATTAGTACCCTAATTAATGCTGTTTCAGTGCTATGATGGAGCCCTGAAAGGCCAGACTGAATGTTTTCATAATCAAATTTCATTCCCTTTGGAGGTAACTGCAGAGCTGCTGCTGATAGAACGGCTTTTTTCTAAGAAGATTTTTTGGACAGAAACGGTAGATTTGAAATTGGTCTATAATTAGAATATCACACAAGGGTCAAGATTTTGGCTTTTTTTAATTCAGTGGTTTTGATAACGGCAGACTTAAAGGATTTTGGCACATAACCAAAGGTAAAGGATGAATTTAAAATAACTAATCACTGGCTCTATAATATTAGGTATTACTTGTTTGAGTAACACGTGTAGGAATGGAATCTAATAAACATGTTGATGACTTAGATGAGCTGATCAAGTGCGGATAGTTTTCAGTATTAGTAATTGGGGTACAAGATTCCAATCTTGATTTACAGCTCATTAAAACAGTTGTTCTTCACTAGTGCTGCATCTGGAGGTGGCTAATAGTTTTGGTGATGTGATGAGCATTGAGTTTGATGCCTAATGTTTTTCTATCTTATCATTAAAGAAAGTCATGAAATCATTACTGTTAACAATTACATAGAACGGGAGAATCACTTTCTGTAAGGTTTTTTTGGTTAATTTGGAGACTGTATTAAAGAGAAATCTTGGATTTATTCCTTATTTTTCTCTATGATTGAAGAGAAGTAATGCAGCCTTAGCTTTAGTGAGGGCATGCTTATATACTCTGCCATGCTGTCCCCCTCCAAGCCATCTTAAACACCTCCAATTTACTATGTCTCCACTTGCGCTCTAGATGGCCCGTGTTTTTTTTGCGTTAAGGTAACGGGTGTGGTCCATTATACCATGGTGCTAGCCTTTTTTTTTCTTTTTCCCTAATGCGTTTGACCCAGAAAAATAGCAGGAGTAGTCCGTGTCCAGGGTTGAGCGAAGCGCACACATTCTAATTGGTCATTTATTTACACACTCAAAAGATGATTGATCTCCGTAGGTGTATTACATTTCAAGTCTGGGTAGGCTTTTTAATAAATGGACGCCAGCTGGAGTAGCAGATGTGATAGTATGCTTGGGTGTGATAATGAGGCAGAAGGATTTTATTTATTAGAGATAGCTAAAATACTAAAAGATAGTGATCTGAAATCAAATTCACTTTGCGGGAAAACATCAATGTTGTCTATATTGATACCAATGTTAATATTAGATCTAAAGTATGATTACAGCGGTGGGTTTGGTCCCATCACATTCTGAGTGATACCCCATGGATTCTAAGATGGACTCTCGAAAGCAATTCTAAGTGGATCCTGCTCATTGTCAAAGTGAATATTGAAATCACCTACAATTAAAGCCGTATCTGTTGACAAGTAGTAAAGCAGGAAAGAAAAGTTGGCAAATTCCTGAAGAAATTCTGAATAGGGACCAGGAGGACGGTAAATAGTGATAAGCTGAAAAAGAGTGTGTGGTTTTGGTTTCCATAATAACGATGGATCAGTCCATTAAGAATCAGTATTTCAAAAGAATTAGCAATGCAATGGGATTTAGTTGTAACACTTAGCTCTTAAGGTTACAAAACCATCTCTACAGAGTTTGGACTCCACCAATCTACAGTCAAACAGATTGTGTACAAATGGAGGAAATTCAAGACCATTGTTATCCTCCCCAGGAGTGGTTGACCAACAAAGATCACTACAACAGCAAGGTGTGTAATAGTTGGCGAGGTAATAAAGGACCCCAGGGAAACCTCTAAGCAACTGAAGGCCTCTCTCACATTGACTAATGTTAATGTTCATGAGTCCACCATCAACAGAACACTGAACAACAGTGGTGTGCATGGCAGGGTTGCAAGGAGAAAGCCACTTCTTTCCAAAAAAAAAAAACATTGCTGCTCATCTGCAGTTTGCTAAAGATCACATGGACAAGCCAGAAGGCTATTAGAAGAATTCTAAAGGAAAATGTCTGGACATCTGTCCATGAACTGAATCTCAAGAGAAGGTGTGCCATGCAGCAAGACAATGACCCTAAGCACATATGTCATTCTACCAAAGAATGGTTAAAGAAGAATAAAGTTAATGTTCTGTAAAGGCCAAGTCAAAGTCCTGACCATATTCCAATTGAAATGCTGTGGAAGGACGTGACACGAGCAGTTAATGTGAGGAAACCCACCAACATCCCAGAGTTGATGCTGTTCTGTACAGAGGAATGGGCTAAAAGCCGGTGTGCAGGACTGATCATCAGTTGCCGTAAATTTTTATATAGTTGCAGTTATTATTGTGCTGCACAGGGGGGGTCACACACCAGATACTGAACAGCAAAAGGTTTCACATTTACATTTACATTTACAGCATTTAGCAGACGCCCTTATCCAGATACTTACAATTGATACAGTATTACAATGCAAGCAATTGTGGGTTAAGGGCCTTGCTCAAGGACCCAACAGTGGCATCTTGGCAGCGGTGGGATTTGAACCCTGGACCTTCTGGTCTATAGTCCAGTACCTTACCCGCTAGACTACCACAGTTCACATACTTTTGCCACTCACTAATATGTAATATTGGATCATTTTCCTCAATAAATAAATGACCAAGTATAATATTTTTGTCTCATTTGTTTAACTGGGTTCTCTCTATCTGCTTTTAGGACTTGAAAATGTGGTTATGTTTTAGATCATATTTATTCAGAAATATAGGAAATTTTAAAAGGTTCACAAACTTTCAAGCACCACTGCATAACGATATACAAATAACACAATAACCCTAATAAATTCTATTGTTTAATTTAATTAATTACTCATCGTTTATTTGCCCTTTGTATTTCAAACTAATGTTACTTGGTAGTGTTATATAATATGCCACATTATATAATATATATGTCTTTTATAGCATACTGCGTTGATGCAGAGTAGGGACTTGTTGCCGTTGCATAGCAACAACTAATTTGCTGTGGACCTACTTTTTGTCAAAAGGTGTTGTCAGTATTAAAGCATGTTCAATAAGAAATGTAATGCTTATTTGATTTGTTTAGTTTATTTGTTACTTAATTTACAGTTACAAAAAAAACCAAAAACAAAACTGTTGTTTAAAAGCAATAGGACATTCGATGTTGTGTTTAATCATGAACATGTGCCTGTGACCAAATCACAGCTGTTCGTGATAACACACTCCCTCATGTGTTTTATTACTTAAATGATAGACTTTGTGTTTTTCACAGGATTTTCACAGTAGTACGTATCTGAGCTGTGTGCTTACCATATTATGCCTTTAATGAGACTTTTCTCTGAGCATAAAATAATATAAACCCAACCTGGCTTAAGAAAATATGCACTCATTGACCAAAAAAAAAAAAAAAAAGACCAACAAGGAGTTGTTGGAATGGAGAATCTGGCAGAGACATTCCTGGGAAGCTCTGCCATGAGAGGCAACACATGTGGCTGCAGGATGTCCTTCTGGCTTGTCAACTGGGCAAAATGTCAGAGGCATTTCTATCAGTCAACAGTCTCTCACCAAGAGGTACATTACGCAAAAGTAGCCCCTGAGAGCCTTTTTATAGGGCAGCAGGGGAAGCACTTTTGTTCCCTCTTGTGCCAAGACCAGAGTCTAATCAGACTACACCTGTAATCACTTACATATCTGCCCGATACATAACTGCATTCAGGGTTTTGCAGCAATCTGACATTGCCTATCTGGGTGCTTTATTTTTATTGTCAAGTACAGAAACTGTTATCATTTTATGATCTGTGCATAATAACAATGTGCTATATATATATGTGTGTGTGTGTGTGTGTGTGTGTGTGTCTTCCCACCAGTCCCCAGGGACAATTTTGACACAAGTCCTAAAAGTAGATAAGGGGAAATCAATTAAACAAATGAAAAAATATTATACCTGATTGTGGAAGTAAATCATGACAAGAACAAAGGAGATTTCTCAGGACATCATAAAAACCTAATCAGGTAGGAAAAGGTTACAAAACTGAAGCGTTGGATTGCACCAATACACAGTTAGACTTGTCAGATTGTGTACAAATGAAGGAAATTCAAGACCACTCTTACCTTCCCCAGGAATGGTCGACCTGGGGTAACTTCTAAACAACTGAGACCACTTCACATTGGCTAATGTTAATATTCATGATTCAATCATCAGGAAGACACTGAACAACAATGGTGTGCACGACAGATTTCAAGCAGGTCTCAAAGTACCTGCTCCTCAAAAGAATACTGCTGTCCCTGCAGTTTGCTTAATTAACAAGAAAGAACGCTATTTGAAAAATCTGTTTGTGGATAGATGACATCAGAATGGACCTTTTTGGTTTATATGATAAGCATTATGTCTGGGGAAAGGATAACACTGCATTACCGCACCATTTACTGCTCCATGTATCCCCTGAAAAATGGTGTTGGTGGTCATAGTTTGTGCCTGTTTTGCTACAACTGGGCCAGGAATGCTTGCTGTCATTAATGCATGTTGTAATGCTTTTGCTGCAAATTCTAAAGTAAGATGTCAGGACATCTATCAATGAAAAAAGAATAAATTACTAATTACAACCTAAAATCAGACATAGTTGGAAGGCATAGACAGTATGGATAAAAAAATGCAATGTGTCTTGCATTGACTTAATTGCATTTGCATTGACTTTGATTTCATTGCATACAGGTTGAACCCAAGATATTTCATGTTTTGTCTGTTCAACTTAACAAAACAAAACAACTTAATAAATATCCATTCCTGCAGGTCCACCCAGACTATTATCAACAATAAGCCCAAAAGTGAGGATCTTTCATGGTATGGGGTTGCATCAGTGCCCTTGGCAAAGATCATTTGCACTTTTATGATGGTAGAAAAACATATGCTGCGTTCAAGACAACATATTTTTCAGGATCCATGCATTTCTCAGCAAGACAATGCAAAACAAGGAAAAAAAAAAAAAAAAAAACCTTACAACTGAAATATGCAAATCCCTTCCTATTTATTTGAAGAATGTTGTAAATATTTAAATATTTCAAAAATGTTTTCATTCAGTAGTTGACAAACTTGAGATCCTCTGCTCATCTTTGCTCCTCATACATTCAGCATTTTGTGGATCCATTTTTTTTTTTTTTTTTTTTACAAAATCATGATTACAGTCACCTTTTGAAATCACATCATAATTTATTCATTGTTTTACCTCATTACTAGCCCTGAATTGCCCCATCCCAGCTTTTGTTGGATTGTGCTGCAGGCCTCAAATGAAAGAATGGATGTTTATTAACAAAATAAATGAAGTTGATCAGTCAAAATATTAAATATTAATATTGTTGTTATAAGTACATAAAAAATAAATAAAAGTCAAAGCAAATGTAAGGAACACATTAAATTTTTCTCTTCTTATGCTTCTTTTCTTTTCTTTCATTTTTGTATTTCCCATACTGTCTTACTGTTTATTATTTGGGTTTGTACAAAACAGCAACATACCTGATTGAGATCTCCAGCAGTGAAAGACAGAACAGTGAAATACACTCAAGAACTTCCACTGAATGTTTCATCAGCTGATATACAAAAGGTTCTGAGGAGAATAAACCCCCACAAGGCATCAGGCCCAGATAACATCCCCGGGGCAAGTGCTTCAAAGTTCTGCACACAGAGCTGACTGATGTTTTCACCTCCATTTTTAAACTGTGTCTTGCACAGGCCACAATTTCATCCTGCTTTAAAAGCACCACAATCGTTCCAGTCTCAAAAAGGATATCAGTCATCTATCTGAATGACTTCAGGTCAGTCACATTCACCCCAATCATAATGAAGTGTTTTGAAAGAGTGATTCTGACTCACATCAAGGATAATATTAACTGAGTCACTGGACCCCCTGCAGTATGTGTACCTCCCAAACAGATCCATTGAGGACACTACCTCTGCAGCTCTCCCACCTGTAAAATAAAGATGGTTACATCAGAATGCTCTTCACTGACTACAGCTCAGTTTTTAATATGGTATCCCCCTACAAATTTTCAAATAAACTGCAAAGCCTAAGCTTATACCCCACAGTCTGTGACTGGTTGTTACATTTCCTCACAGGAAGATCGAAATCGGTCAGGATGGGGAATCTAACCATCAACACTGTGATAATGAACACAAGGATGTAGCTGTATACTCAGCTGTATACTCTATATACTATTAACCATCTCAGCATTCAACACTATGCCTCAGCGTTTAACGCCATGATCTCCTTGAGGCTCGGCATAAAGCTTCGGGATCTGGGCTTGAACAGTTCTCTGTGCAGATGGATCCTGACCTTCCTGACGAGCCGACGCCAGGTGGTATGGATGTGCAATGTCACCTCCTCTTCGCTGACCCTTAATACCGGAGCCCCTCAGGGATGTGTGCTCAACCCTCTCTTGTACTCCCTGTATACCCACGACTGCACAGCTAGACACAGCTCCAAAGTCACTGTAAAATTTGCAGATGACACAAAAATTGTGTCCTGCCGAGTGGCAGGAGGTACAAAAGCATAACGTCCAAGACAGCTTCTTCACCAAGGCCATTAGGCTGCTGAACAGCCAGTAGTACCAATGCAACAGTCAATAGACTACATCTTGCACCTTAGTCATTATCAGTATGCACTTTAACTGAACCCTGCATCTCTTTTATTTACCCCAGATTAAACAGACTACAGCTATATATAATATAGCTTATTTTCCGTAGCTTATATTAATTTTAAATACTGTAAATTTGCAGCACTTTTAAAATAACTGTGTATTTAGAGGAACAGTGCAATACTTATGTGGGCCTATATATATATTTTGTGTTTTAAGTGTATTTCTGTAAGAAACTGTGAAGGTCCATACACCCAAGACCTTCACTCACCTGCACACCTGTGCAAATGTGACGTGACAATAAACATAAACAATCTGTGTTGACTGCGTCACCTTACGCATAAGTAATACCATTCTGAAGTTTGCTGATGACATCACAGCCTATGGCCTGATCACTGGAGGTGACGAAACAGCATACAGGAGTAATGTAGCAAGTCATATGCCAGTTACATGATGGTGTGACAGTAATGACTTACAGTGCTGTTTGAAAATTTGTGAACTCCTTAGAATTTTCTATATTTCTGCATAAACAAATCCTAAAACATATTTTCAAATAAATACAAAAGTTAGATAGGGACCCAGTTTAATAATTGAGACACTCCCAAGAAAATCCCAGGTACTCCGGTTTCCTCCCACAATCCTTAGACATGCATTAGGTTAATTGATTACACTAACGTGGCCCGAGTGTGTGGATGGGTGTGTGAGTGTGCATGCCCTATGATGGATTGGCACCCTGTCTAGGGTTCTTCCTGCCTTGCCCCCTATGCCACCGGTTAGGCACCAGCTCTCAAGCAAACCTGCCCAAGATTAAGTGGATAAGAAAGTGAATGAATGAATGAATTTCAACTAAACAGTTTTGGTGACTGCTGATCAGTCCTACTTATCACCTTGGAGGAATTTTAGACCATTCCTTCATACAGCACAGCTTTTCTACAGCATTTCTACAGGATACAGCTCAGGACTACTTGATCATTCCAAACCACTAACTTCATTCTTATTTAATCATTGTTTTTAGAATGACTTGTGCACTTATGGTTGTTGTTTTGCAACATGACACATTCTCATGAGGTTCAGTTCACCCTGACAGATATCCTGACATTTTAATTTAGAATTTATTGGAAAAATTCAGAATTATTTGCTCCCTCAATGATGGAAAACCACCCTGGTCCAGACAGCACCAAACCATAATACTACCACCACCATGTTTCACAGATATGCTGGAAAGCATTTTTTTTCCTTTCTCCAGACATAACAGTTTTCATTTAAACCAAAATATTTATTTATGTATCTGTGTGTGTGCGTGTGTGTGTGTGTGTGTGCATGTGCTTGTAGGTGACTGATATTGGCATAGAGATACATTTCTTTTATGTTAGGTGGCAGCAGCCCATCCTGCATAAAACATCTTCCCACACACCTGTGCCACCGCTCTCAAAAGTCACGGTATATAGCACATTGATATTATTCAGAAGCTACTGTAAAACTGTTACTGCAGGTTACTTGGAGTAACAACACTATGTTGCTGTTACTATGTTGCTTGTTACTTTGTTAACAAGACAATGTTGCTGTATTATAAAACATATTTGCTTGTGGGCATGTTAAGGTTTCCTTGATCGTCTTCTAGTTAGCCCAGGAGTCTGTATTTCACTTTAAGGATATCACCTCAAAGCATGCTCTCTGGAAGAACTTGTTTATTTGTATTGTATTGTTCTTTACTTATTTTGCTTTATGAGAGAATATACAACATATCACAGAAAACATGTGGTAAACCTTCAGAGAAAAGCAAACACGTTTGATTTAGATGAGCCACAGCCTGGACCATAGTTACATATAGTCTTGCGTTATTTTTATTTTTTTGGAAAACTTGATTAATGTACACTGTAAGAAAAAACAAACAAACAAAAAAAAATTCCTGAGAAAACAAATGCTGGCAAAATATGAATTCTGAAAAAAATAAATTAACACCTTTTTTACATTAAACTCGTAATGTTATATTCATGAATGAACATTACAGTGTTCGATCAGCATATCAAGAGTCAAAAATGTGTCTGGTGACTGATCAGCTAGGTACACTGAATTGATGTAAATGTCATTTCAGCAGGGTAATGGCTTTGTAATTTACAAGTCTATTGTTTGTTTAGCATTATTAGGGACATTTTCAACACACTTTGTTTGGTGTTAGTGATAAAGCTTAACGTGTTTTGTTTTTTATTACCTTTTATTCTGCACTGGTCCTGGTCAGAGTCTTGGGGATTTGGTGCCTGGTTACCTTCCTCTTTCTGTGTGTTGTTGTTGTTGTTGTTTTTCCTTTTTGGTCTTTTCCCATCTGCAGGGGTAGTTATTTCTCTTAATCACTTTTCACCTCATCAAACATCTATTTCCTTCTTCTTTGTGGGTTTTCCTTCTCTTGTCTTTTTTTCTTTTGTCACAGACACACAAACAGTCAAACCATTTACTGGCAGCATCGAATATAAAACAAAGTCACACTGACACTGGATTTTACCCTACATGCATTGAAAGAACTAAGCTATGTGACCATGATGTGAATTCTGGACAACTAGTTCACAGGGATAGCGTTTTTTTTTACTGTACAGAGTGCCTCGGTCACCCCCTGGTGGTGTCTCCTGATGGTGCTGGTGCTCTGACCTGACCTCATTTCCTCACAGTGGTAGGCTAGCACATTAGACAGCTATGCTATCTGAATGCTTCCTGCAGCTATTGCACAATTAATTGTTTCGGTGTATAAATTGTTTTGTACTTCACTCCATTTTTATTTATGAGTAGTTGAATGTGCTGTGTTTCCAAAAAAAATAAAAATAATAATATATATATATATATATATATATATATATATATATATATATATATATATATATATTCATATATATATTCATCTTGGTAGTTAGCCTTATGTCATGCGGTCATCCCTAATAGCAGAGCAGATAAATAACTGTTTTGGCTCCCAATTTTCACAATATAAGTAGAATTTCAGTACAGGTATGTCTCACCCTAATATCCATGATAAGTTCTGTAAAGTTGCATATGTGATTTTAATGTTATCCAAACCTTATATTAAATATACACACTTATATACTACATACTGTATTATATAGTAAAGCTACATGGGATTCTGCAATGAACTGGTATGAACTAAATAGCCAAGACACTCTAAACAAACATTACTGTTGTTATGTCATTCCATTGTCAGCCAGGCTGCGCTGGGACATTTACAACTGTCCCACGATCCAGCCTGTGTTAACGAGTATCTGATTGACCAGCAACATGCCAGCCAAACAGCTCATACCATTGCTCTATCTAATACAAAAACCTATTTCATGCGATTTAATTATTTTTGAATCATTTGAATCATAAAATTGCACTGGAAAATGATTGTGACTGCTGAAAATTGAAGTATTGAAATATTTTGATCCTCTAAACAAACTTATTGCCCAGAAATTATGTTTAGTTAAGTAACATAAATTCATGAATGAAAGGGTTACTTAAGAATTATGTAGCATTTGCTTTACGTAAAACAACATATATGCAAATCAGTTGGTTAAACCTGAAATACATGGGTAGGAAATTGTAACTTGGAAAGCAGAAAACAATCAAGCTTTTGTGGAAGTGTCCATGATTTCCCACTTTGTATCACAAACACACTAAGGTTGCTAATAAAGAAAAGACCCCCTGTGTGGATCAGTGGTAGACCACTGTCTGACTGTGTTGATTGACCCTAGTTCGTGTCCCACCTCTGGTGAGGTGAAATTTTAGTTGCATTCAGTGATGCAAGAAGTAATGCAATGAAACTAACATGGATGGAAAATAGCTTTCAAATGGGCTCTGGGGTAAATACGTGGAAATGCACAATTTAAAGATACCAAAATATTTCAGAGGTTTCTGCTAACCTTTGATGTGCATAAGTGTATGTAAGTGTTAGAAGTCTGAAGTATTTGCCCCAAATTGCACTTTCCCTGTAAACTGGATGACTGAGCCAGAAAGATACTGGCTAACAAAGACAGTAAGAGGTCAATATTGGCTGTAAAGGAGAGATTGGCCAAATGAACCTAAATTCTCAAAATAATAAACAAACAAACATACAACAACAACAACAATGATAAGAAATATAAAATGTCAGTGATTAAAATGTATACAAGTCAAGTCAAGTCAGATTTATTTATATAACGCTTTTTACAATGGAGCATTGTCTGAAAGCAGCTTTACAATTTTAGATTATCTCCAAATATCTATGTCTAAGTACTTTTGCACAGTACTGTATATCACCATATGACCATCTACATATACATCAGTCCATACGACTGTCTAGAACAAAAATTTCTGCAATACTACAGTCTAAACAATATACAGTAAGTATAAAATATAAGCTATGAAAAGTATAAAATACAAGTAGCTGCAGCAATCAGTGCAGTAAAGGTGATATATGACATATATGGGGTGAATATGAAAGAACAATAATTTGCAGTCCTGATCAGGATACCAGGCTTTAAAATAGTTTATGTCTGGCTAAAGGGGATGACAGAATGTTTTACAGGCATTCAGAATCGTGTACATGAGGGGTTTGACCCAGAACAGTCTGTCATACTCTGAGGTTCCCCTCTTGGCATCACTCACTCTGTCCTCATCAGAGTCACTTGTGTACATTTCAGAATATGGTTCTTTGACATCACCTGTGACAGGAAAAGAATGAAAAAATGCTAATTTTCTGCCAGGAGTCTGTTATGTAATCCATTGAGCATCACCATGTAGAATATCAGTCCAATGTACCTGTAAAATCCAGCAACTCTAACATCCATCCATCTGTACTTTGCACCTCTGGCTACATTCCTGTCAGGTTGTTTGATGGTGTACCAGTAGAGGGTTTCCCACAGCAAAGAACAACTTGAAGAAGTCCAGAGGTATGTAGCTGTTCCCTATGCTCAGCTGCACACCATGCTTCCTTGCAGAAAGAAATCGCAGTGGTAATGGAGCAGCATGTGACTGGGTGCATACCATTCATTTGTCTTTGTGCAGGTGCAGTATTCTCCATGTTTCTGTAAAATAACAAATGAGCAGTCGTGCCACATATTTACAAGGCAGTTAATCACTGATCACAAGTCATTCTACTTTTTTATTTATTTATTAATGAATAAATATAATAAAATAAAATTTAAATGGGAAAATATATTTTAACTGCTTCTGATTCAGGCTGTATGACAAAAAGTGTATGAAAGGCTATGGTTTTCTATAGGCACTGTATATAATGATATATTTATACTGTTTTCCTAATATTTACCATTTCCAAACCAAACTTACAAACGTTTTTTAGGAAAAATAGTATAATAATTAAGAAATGCACCATTTCAAATAATTATATTAAATATACACCAGTAATTTATGAAAAAAATCTTTTTTTTTTTTTTGCTTAATTAACGAAATGCGTGGATCGTCTAATTTAAAATTACCTCAACATTTTGATTTAATTACAGAACTGCGTTTTCATGGAAAGGTTGACAATACTAACAATGTTAACAATTTTATATAATTTGTTTTATGCAATTTTATTTATTTATGTTTATACAATCATCCAGCATTAGAATGTGTCCATTTAAATAAAAAACAGAGGGAAAGATTGCTTTGTATAATTTAAATGTCCTTATTGTTATAGATGGCAATGGTGGCTCTTCTATCTTACTTCTGTCCTATCACAGCTTCACAGACCTGGGTTTGAGTCCTTTACTAGCCTGTATGGAGTTTGCTTGTCTGTGTATTTCCTGCAGGTACTGTATTCCAGTTTCCACATTACAATGACGCGTTCAGTCAACTGTAATGTCATAAAATGTCCCTCTGTGTGTGTGCGTGTGTGCAATTGACTGGCACCCTTTGCTAGGTTGGTTCCTGCCTTGTGGGTGGGTAAAATGCACCTTTTAATCTTTGACACAACACACTGTGATGTATTACCAACATTCATTTGTTATCATGACAACAACAAATCAAAAACAGCCAAAGCAATAAACTCATCTATGTTGGGTTTTATGAAAGAGTTGCTTGTTTTTTTGTTGAAAAGATTTAACTGTGTAGAGTACTGCTCTGTACATTTAGTATTTCTCTTCTCCAACACACCTGATTCAATTCTTATCAGCAGCGCCATTCATAAGTTGAAGTGAGTGTGTTAGAGCATTAAAACAAAACAAAACACAAAATTAGATGTCATCCATCTGGATTGGGAATAATGACATGTAACTTATTTTATGAAAACAAACCAAGAGCAAAATAACCAAATAAACACAAAAACAAATTGTGTAGAATATAGAGAGCAACAGGATAAAAACAGAGGAGAGGACAGCTGAGGTTAGCTGGAATCTCTTAATTGCCCCTATGTGAGTGTGTTTGATTAGTGCAGTTGTAACATCACTTCTGTCATGGATATAGCCACTTATGCTGACACGGTGTTAGTAATTAAAAACAGGAAGGTCCTTATTATTTTGGAACTTTCCCAGACTCTGCTCTTGGGTCCACCCCCACAGTGTCTTGTTACAAAAATAGGTGAAAGGCAAAAAAAGAAGTTTTTATTTATTTATTTATTTATTTTTAAAATCGTTGATGTCTCATGTGATCCCTCTTGGCTGTGTTACCTTCTGGTTTTCTTCTTTCTAGCTAATGCTGCCGGTGTCTCATGCTACACAAGGCATCAGTGATTGTTAATAGACTCTGTGCTCTTAAACAATAACTAATTCCATTTCTGTTTTCTCTCCGAACTGTATTCCTGTACCAGTTCCTGCCCCCAAACATGATATTCATCCACTTCAGATTCATTCAGGTTGTTTTCATCATCAGCTCCAGCCACAGCACACTTGGGCCACACCAGAAGGCAGCAACTCTCTCCCTCCTCCAGTTGGCTGGGGACGAAGTGCTGCCAAGGACTTTCCTTCTTAGACTCAAGATCCTAGACTGACTCTGTGTATCAGACTACTTAATGCAGATATGCATATTTCACCCACTTTTTTTAACTATCACTATAAGACTTATTTGTTTAGATATATTAGCTTCATTCATACATTTATTATCTATGCCACCAAAGGAAGATGGGTCCCATTTTGAGTCTTGGTCCTCCCAAGGTTTCTTCCTCATGAAGCTTAGGGAGTTTTTCCTTTCCGCTGTTGTCTTGGCTTGCTCAGTTTGGGACCGCATTCAAAGTTGTCACCGCATTCAAAGTTATTTTATATATTTATTATACCATGTCTCCTCCGTGTTCTGATCGGTCCCCTCACAGAACCAGTCGTGTGTAGTACTGCCCATAGAAGATATTTGAATAAATAACACTCCAATGAGCATAACTTAATAGTGGTGTAGAACCTGCAGTGCTGAACAGAAATGAAGAAAAATGAAGACAATCCTTTGCTGAAATCTCTCATCAACTTTTGTTTTCTGACCAGGGAGGTTAGCTACTCATGCCAAGAAAGTCTAGCTACATGGTATGTAAATATTTTGATGACATTAGGTAGAGGAACGCAGGAACAATAATATGTCTGGAAACTAACTTATCGCCTTGGTATTGCCCAGACTCTATAGCTGTTAATTCCTCAGACAAGATGTTCCTCTTCCTTTGTTTCTCCATACCCCAGTTTGGTTTACACAGACACAGAACACAGGGGTTGACTCAACATTTCTCTATATAAACAAGTTAAAATAAGATCTGCTATGATGCCGATTCAGCTCCAATGCAAACAAAAGTAACACACGTGGATAATAAAGCATTTTACTTTTTACAGTTTTCTGGACAAATTATTGCATCATTTTTAATAACTTTTTGGTCATGATTGAATGTTCCTTATTGGGATTTACCTACTGCAAATTGTTGCTGGAAGAACAAAAAGACTATAATGAAGTAAAATGTGTTTTACTTTACCAATTTACTAAACCACTCTAAAAAGCTCAAGTACCACTACACATTTATACAGCTTATTTGAAAAGTAATATGTAACTGATAGTGAGTTAATGTAGCATGTTACTACACAGTTTTCTTCTTTGCTCCCAGTCGAGCCTTTCTTACCCTGCAGGATGATAGATTGTGATGGGATAAGCTAATTCTCTTTAAATTTTTCTTACTTGCAGAGTACCCCATGGATTTCTGGAAAGGCAGCACTATAGAAAGATAATAAAATGCAACTCTGCTTACCATTTACCTTGCTACACAATGTTTTAAGGAATCCGAATCACTCACAGGCAAGATTTCAAATGGTGTCCTGAGGGGAGGGCTTATCAGCAGGTGGCTTCGGCCTATAAGAGGTTTAAGCATTTCCCCTGTGACTCCAAACAGCTTCTTAACTCAATAAGTGCTCAGACTAAAAGGAACAGTGAGGTGATTTTGTCTTTTTATGAACTGAATGGAGGCCAGGTAATGCTTCACTCACTAGCCTTTGAGTTCTTAAGGAACTCGTTTGAAATTGCAATGTACAATCATTGTTTGGTTTAGCGTATCTGCTTGGAGAAAACGTTGCTCTTAATTCGACTACAGAAATTTCACTAGATTTTTAATAAAACATTTGCTTTATAAGGAAATTAAGCAAACACATCAATTGGCATATAAAGGTAGTTCATTATTTAAAATAGGTGATGTCAAGATGTCAGTTTGTGATATATTATTTAAAAATATGTTTTGTTTGTGTATGGTGCAACCACATATGTATATATAAATGCAAATGCAATCAATTAGTTTTATAATTCTATGGGTTATACATGTACATTGTTTGCGTTCATGTTTTATATTTTTTATTTTTCAATCATTTTATTTTTGTAGACATTTAATATTTTTAATAAAGTATATTTCTGTAAAGTAAGTACTGTGATATTTGGTGTTTTGATCTGTAAATCATTTATTATAAACTATGATCAAAGATACAGCTAACTCATAGTACTATAAATTGTACTAAATTAGGCTTTTTATTTATTCTAATTTATTTTCCAAATGTAATTATTTAATGAATTTTAAATTATTTAACGTAATTCTCCTGATATAAGTTTTAAAATGTCTTTTCGGTGTATCTTTTTAAAAAAAGGAAAGTTAATGACATCAAGTAATAGAATCTTTGATTTGACATACAATCTCAGTCTTGCAATCTCAACACCAGGCACATACCAGTTTATACTATATTATTATACTATATACTATTTATTTTAGTTTTACTTTTAAAGGTATCTAGTGTACTTTTATGCCACTGGATGGTGCTGTGACACATGGATACCTAAGAACACAGAAATACAGCAGTTGTATTCCTGTTTGTCATCTGACTTGACCCGTGTCAGTCAAATGTGTGGTTGTTAAATATGTACATTTACAATTTTAACAGATGCCCTTGTTTGGAGTGACCTACAGTAGAGCTTCAAAACAATCATGAAAATATGTCCTTTAATTACATCCTATTAAAAATTATGCAATTACAGCAGTTATTATCCATTGTAGTCATCAAAAGTCTCATGATTGCATAATGATTCACACTTTGATTACAACACCACTCTTTGGGAGAGACATTTTAAGTATGTCAGAATATTATGCAAATTATAAATTAATTACCTAAACATACAGCTTGTAGTAGTCACCCTAAATTTATTCTGACGAAGTGGGTCTGTGGTTGGTAATGATAACAGCCGTTTCAGTCTTTTTAACACAGGATCATGGGAATGAAACTTACTCAAGGGACACGGTATCATAAACTCCTTCATTAACTCTGTGTGGCCCCGCCGCATCTCAGATGTCAACAAGAAGCAGCTGAAACAAGAGTTGAGTAGGTCAAACCTGAATATGAACTTAGCCACCTTAAATTCAATGTTAACATGATGTTTTGCGCTAGGGATCTGGTAGATCAAAGATATTTTGATTACTTTCGTTGCTTTGTTTCCCATTTCTTTGTGAATTTTAAATGGATTATCTCAGATTAATAGTTATGTACCTGGAAACACTGATCCCACAGTGTCTTTGGTAAATTATAGTGCAGAGGTTTGATGCCATCAACCTTTATTTCACTAGTTATTTCTTAATTTAAGCAATTCTAATATCCTTCAAGCCTCTCTGGGAGATGATGGACTTCTCTAGGCAGTGTTAGGATCTACATGCAAGTACAAAGATAAGTGGGACTGTGGTAGCCTAGCGGTTAAGGTACTAGACGATGTACCAAAAGGTCCAGGGTTCAAATCCCACCTCTGCCAAGCTGCCACAGTTGGGTCCTTGAGCAAGGCCCTTAACACACAATTGCTTGGATTGTAAGACTGTATCAATTGTAAGTCGCTCTGGATAAGGGCATCTGCTAAATGCTGTAAAAATATATGATTCTCAAAAAGCAGGAAATAAAAAAAATTTAAACCAGCATACAAAATCCAAATAGAGTATTTTCATTTTATATGATAAAGACATTCAGGAATGTAAACTGGCACCCCCGGTCTGCAGCACACGACTGCTGGTGAGGCTGCACTTCAAAAAACAACCAAATCACTTCATGATGTTGCTTTTTGAAAAAATCAATCAAGTAAATTATAAACTTAAATACCAGTTTACATTCCTGAATGTCTTTATCGTATAAAATGAAAATACCCTATTTGGATTTTGTATGCTGGTTTAAATTTTTTTTATTTCCTGCTTTTTGAGAATCATATATTTTTACAGCATTTAGCAGATGCCCTTATCCAGAGCGACTTATATATATATAAGTATAGGTGTGGCAAACAGAGTACATGGTCAGTGCTGGTTGGCTTGACACCAAATGTTTTGATTGTTTGCTTTTTGTTCTGTATGAACTGGGGGCTGTTCTTCATCATGCAACACCCCGAGGAATGCTGAGATATCTGAAAACCTGAATGCTGAGAAATCTGTAACATCTAGAACACCCACACAAAACACAACCCAAACTTTATGTGCCAGGTAACCATACATCTGGAATTGATGGCACCAAAAGGGCAAACATCTGGAGTTTCAGTGCTGCAGAGGTATACTAGATTTTATAGTGCTAGGATGCCAAACCAGAGTGGCTAAACAGTACACGTAATAAGAGAAGCTGCACTTTGGAAAGGAGAAGTTTGGCCCAGTCCACAGGCAGGACCAATCAGTTATCCTCTGCACCATTATATTTCACTGACATCACTGACAGTAATTGGGGTTCTAAATAATGTATACAAGTACTGGGTACAAAGTATTCCAAATATGCAATATCCAAACTATTTTTCAGAACAAGGTACATTTGGATAATAGCGTTTAACTGTATTTAAAACCGGGGGACGTTCTTACTACATGTTCTTTACAGTGGTGCTTGTAAGTTTGTGAAAGAATGTTCTATATTTTTGCATAAATATGACCTAAAACATCATCAAATTTTGACAGAAGTCCTAAAATAATACTTAGTAATAATACGTAGTAATACTTATTTATTGAGGAAAACAATCCCATATTACATGTGAGTGAGTGGCAAAAGTATGTGAACCTCTAGGATTAGCAGTTCATTTGAAGATGAAATTAGAGTCAGGTGTTCTTAATCAATGGGATGACAATCAGGTGTGAGTGGGCACCCTGTAAAGAACAGGGATCTATCAAAGTCTGCTCTTCACAACACGTTTGTGGAAGTGTATCATGGCACAAACAAAGGAGATTTCTGAGGACCTCAGAAAAAGAGTTGTTGATGCTCATCAGGCTGGTTACAAAACCATCTCTAAAGAGTTTGGATTCCACCAATCCACAGTCAGACAGATTGTGAACAAATTGAGGAAATTCAAGACCATTGTTACCCTCCCCAGGAGTGGTCGACCAACACTAGATTTAGACTGGGATGCATGGCTTGAGTCACTGAGGCTGGAGTTTGGAGTCGTGTCTGGCGTGCCTGCCTTGTCCGTTAGCCAGGAGTGTCAGGTGGGCAGTCTGGCTGAACTGGGCTTCGGTCCTCTTGATCTTGACTCGTGCATCCTTGCCTTAGACTAAGGGCGGAGCTGGGGGTTCATAGTCAAATAGTCCTATGGTGATCAAAGACGTTGGGTTGCTATCTTCTGCCTCGCGTGGGGTTGCAGACGTCTCATGTGATCCCTCTTGGCTGTGTTACCTACCAGTTCTAGCTATGCTGCTATAGCTAATGCTGCTGGGGTCTCATGCTACACATGGCATCAGTGATTGTTAATAGACACTGTGCTCTTAATCAATAAATAATTACATTTTCTGTTTTCTCTCCGAGCTGTGTTCCGGTACCAGTTCCTGCCCCACACATGATGTTCATCCGCTGCAGCTTCACTCAAGCTGCTTCCGTCATCAGCTCCAACCCCATCATACCCGGGCCACTTAATGCTGATGTGTATATTTTACATTTTATTTGAAGTATGACTCCATGACTTTAGTTGCATTCTTAGATTTATCATCTACGTTGCCCAAGCAGGTTGGGTCCCCTTTTGAGTCTTGGTCCTCCCCAGGTTTCTTCCTCATAACACTTAGGGAGTATTTCCTTGCCACTGTCACCCTAGGCTTGCTCAGTTGCAAGGAGAAAGCCACTGCTCTCCAAAAAAAAACATAGCTACTCATCTGCAGTTTGCTAAAGATCATGTGGACAAGCCATAAGGCTATTGGAAGAATGTTTTGTAGATTGATGAGATCAAAATAGAATTTTTTTTTGTTTAAAAGGAAAGCATTATATCTGGAGAAAGGAAAACACTGCATTCCAGCATAAGAACCTTATCCCATCTGTGAAACAGGGTGGTGGTAGTATCATGATTTGGGCCTGGAAAATGTCAGGACGTCTGTCCATGAACTCAATCTCAAGAGAAGGTGGGTCATGCAGCAAGACAACGAGAATAAGCACACAAGTCGTTCTACCAAAGAATGGTTAAAGAAGAATAAAGTTAATGATTTGGAATGGCCAAGTCAATGTCCTGACCTTAATCCAATCGAAATGTTGTTGAAGGACTTGAAGCGAGCAGTTAATGTGAGGAAACCCACCAACATCCCAGAGCTGAAGCTGTTCTGTACGGAGGAATGGGCTAAAATTCCTCCAAGCTAGTGTGCAAGACTGATCATCAGTTACAGGAAAAGTTTATGTGCAGTTATTGCAACTAAAGTATAATATTTTTTGTCTAATTTGTTTAACTGGGTTCTCTTTGTCTACTTTTAGAATTTATGTGAAAATGTGATGATCTTTTAGATCATATTTATGCAGAAATATATAAAATTCTAAAGGGTTCACAAACTTTCAAGCACAACTGTATACTAGGCTACACATTTAATTCTCAGTCCATGACTGTAGTAATCATCAAAGTTTATCTGTAATTTTATTTTATTTTATTTTATTATTTTGGGAAAAAAAACAACTAAGTTTTCCACCACATTCAATAATAATTCTTAAAAATAATTCTTAAAATAATTCCATATTTTTTCCTGAATGATTATAGTTAGCTTTAACAAGCTATATGTTGGCTTGGTGGCCTCTAAGGTTGCCTCTACAGTGTGTAACAAATCACCCAGGTTGAAGTAGTAATCTCCAAATGAATGTGCTAAACACTCTCAGAATCTCGGTATGGGTAAGCACTGTGTCCCTATTGTCTGAACTAATTTCCCATTACAAAATAAATTCAATCAATCATACAAACTGATTCATGAGGTTATTATGACAGATTTGATCTCAGAACCATTGAAACTTGTTGTCACTAACACCTGGCTTTTGGATTGTAATTGACATGATAAATCCTCTTTACCCAATGGAATATTTAGTGTAATCCAACTGCCAGATCATCTACTTGCACAAGCACAGTGGCAACACCTGTAGACAGCTCTGTTTGGAGAGCAGTGGATGGTCACTGTTTATTGTGTCTGCTGCTGGAGAAGATCTGGGACTGTTGCATCTCAACCATGATCCACCATCACTATCTGCAAACAGCAGGGTGCCTTAATCTCTTACCAGGCAGGAGACACTGATTCCTGGCATCGCAGTCACCACTGGCAGCTCATCACAGGTCAGTTCTGAGCCGGCCAAGAGAACGACGCACACCCCTGGGTAATGCTGAACTTCAGACCCCCAGGCCATCCTGGAGAAGAGTGCTAGTGCTGATGTAATCACTTTAATCCCTCACACAAAGAAACTGAATAAAGAAGGGAGCAGTGTATAACTGAAGGGGGAGTGCATAGCCTTTTTTCTGGTTTGATAGAGAAAAAGAAACAAAGGCTTAGAACATAGATTAAAGTACTCCTGAATTTGACATCTTCATTAGAGTAAACAAAATGTATTTTTATTATGTTGGGATGGCCAAAAACATGCCTAACATTACATACTCAATACAATTGCAGTTATATTACTCCTGGTCAGGTGTTTCAAAGTGCAAATCAGCAAAGGTGAGAAAAAGGGATTTATACATTAATATGCATATTGGAAATGTTGTACCTTATATCTATCATATAGGGTCAAACCCCAAATTCTAAACAATGAAGAATTTAATGGTGAGGAAATTGGAAATTTTCAAGTATTAAACAAATAGATAAAGTAACTTCTTTAGTCTTGTGGGTACACTTGCAGACAACTTTTTAGAGTAAATGTTGGCTTCAAACTGTTGTCAAGTAGTTGAAAAGTGTTTCCCAATTAGTTTACGTTTGAAGGGTCCAAATCTGGACTGATCACGCCAAAACATGAGACTGGTGGATATGTTCTCAAGCTGCTTATTGGTGGTCTTTGCAATGTGAGGAGAAGTATTTTCTTGTTGAAAAACAACGTGATCGTTCCTTTTCAGAAAACAGCTATTCAGTTTGGGGTAGTCAGCCTTTCTGTAATTCTGTATTCCAAAGCATTAATTGACTTTTCACAGTGAAGCAGCTCACCAGTACCAGCAACTGAAAAAGGCTGGTCAAAAAAAGAGAGAGATATTCAAAATTGTAGAGAAGTACACAACATTTTCAGAGGAACAAGACATTTCGAACAGAGGTCCTTGAACTTTGCATATTCAAAATGCTTCTGAATATGTGGGAGAGGGTACCAGTGTGTAGGTGTACAGTGGTTTGAAAAAGTATTTGCCCCTTCCTGATTTCCTTTTTTTTTTTGTATGTTTGTCTCACCTACGTGTTTCGGAACATTAAACCATTTTAAATATTAGTCAAAGACAACACAAGTAAACACAAAATGCAATTTTTAAAGGAAGGTGTTTATTATTAAGGGAGAAAAAAATGTAAACCTACATGGCCCTGTGTGAAAAAGTGGTAAAACATGGTTTATCACACCTGAGTTCACTGTATCTAGCCACACCCAGGCCTGATTATTGCCACACCTGTTCTCAATTAGGACATCGCTTAAATAGGACCTGTCTGACAAAGTGAGGTACACCAAAAGATCCTCAAAAGCTACAAATCATGCCGAGATTCAAAGAAAGTAAAAAGAAAGAAAGAAAGAAAGTAATTGAGATCTATCAGTTTGGAAAGGATTATGAAGCCATTTTGAAGACTTTGGCTCTCCAGCAAACCACAGTGAGAGTAATTATCCACAAATGACGAAGACATGGAACAGTGGCAAACCTTCCCAGGAGTGGCCGGCCGACCAGAATTACTTCAACAACGCAGCGACGACTCATCCAAAAGGTCACAAAAGACCCCACAACAACATCCAAAGAACTGCAGGCCTCACTTGTCTCAGTTAAGGTCATTGTTCATGTCTCCACCATAAGAATGAGACTGGGTGAAAATGGCCTGCATGGCACAGTTTCAAGGCGAAAACCACTGCTGCGCAAAAAGAACATTAAAGCTTATCTCAATTTTTCCAGAATACACCTTGATGATCCCCAAGACTTTTGGGAAAACATTCTGTGGACTGGCGAGACAAAAGTTGGAAGTCTTTGGAAGATGTGTGTCCCATTTACATCTGGCATAAAAGTAACACAGCATTTCAGAAAAAGAACATTATACCAACAGTAATATATGGTGGTGGGTAGTGTGATGGTCTGGGGCTGTTTTGCTGCTTCAGGACCTGGAAGACTTGTTGTGATAATGGAACTATGAATTCTGCTGGAGAATGAAAAAATCCTGAAGGAGAAGGTCCAGCCATCTGTTCGTGACCTCAAGCTGAAATGAACGTGGGTTCTGCAGCAGGACAATGATCCAAAACACACCAGAAAGTCCACCTCTTAATGGCTGAAGAAAAACAAAATTAAGACTTGAGTGGCCTAGCCAAAACTAGTCAAAACTTGTGTTGTCTTTGAGTAATATTTAAATTGGTTTGATGTTTTGAAACACTTAAAAAAAAAAAAAAAGGAAATCGGGAGGGGGGCAAACACTTTTTCACACCACTGTATATGTGCATATTTATATTTACATTATGTGTATATTTTATCACATCTAGGGTTCACATATATAGTAGTTTTGTTTCTCATCTCCCAAAACTTTACCAGATCTTTTGGTTGTAATACATTTAGCTCATTGAAGTAATCAGTACATGTCTTGCAAGCACAGCTTTGAACAGGTGCACACACATTTATCACTAACACACACACAAACAAAATGCAAAATACGCATTTGGTGGTGACAATTTTAAATTTTACAATGGTTTTCAGATTTTTTGAGACTGTGGGATCTGTAATTGGCCCAAACAAAAACCTAATACAGACGTCATCTGTTGCATTAGTCCTTAGTAAATCACCCCCAACAAAACCATGAAATGAACTGTTTATTTATCTTAGTATATCAAATACTTGTTCATATAATAAAAACAGCATTTCAGAAAGAGTTGTTTAAATTTATTTCAGTTCAGGATTCATTTAAAGTACTAGAGATTGCTGACGATGAAAAAAGACAATGCAGGAAATGAGACAGCAAACTTTTATTTAGTGATTATTTGCCATCTGTTCATTTGTGAGCCTCCGATTGCCTGCATGGAGTGTAAAATAAGCTCATCACCACTGGGGAAAATGCAAGACATGCTGGGAAGGATGCAGCCGAGTTAATCAAGCTCACCCACATGCATACACACACTTAAACATACACATGGGAGTGGGGGATGAGTCCGTAACTGGAGTTAATTGATTCCGAAACTACTTTGGCAGTGCCTGTAAGTATATTGAGAGCTTTAAGGTGAAATGAAATGCTAAACATTAACTAAACAGAAATCAGACAAGCTCCATTCTAGTGTTTTGCTATTCTGCAGTGTGTATAAGACCCCTAACACCATAAGAGATTTCTTTTTTGCTTCCACAGTACTCTCAAGACATTCAATGAGACCTTACTCAAAAGCCGGCAGGCAGAAAAAGGAGATTATGCTTGTTCCTCTGAGGACAACCAGACCCCCCCCACACCAAACGCCCCAACTTTCTCTTTCTCTCCCTCACTTGCTCTCCAGCCCAAGCCAGCCACTGATTCGCCTGTCAGAAATATTTCCTTATGTCTCAATTTGCAAATGAGAGCATCCCTCGCTCACAAATGGGCATATCGCCTAGACAGATGTAGGCTAATCTTTCTCAGTCAATCTTGCGCTTGTTTATACAGATACAGGGAATATTTTGCCCACCATACTGTGCTGGATGCACACATAAGTGGATTGCTATCACTGTTATCATTGTTGTAGATATGACTGAAAAGCTTATTTGTCTTCCAGTCTCAGCTATTTAACAACAACCAGATTTGACATTGTTAAAACATTTGCAAATTTCTGAATATAAAGTTTAGGTTTAAGCTAATGTACAGTGGTGCTTGAAAGTTTGTGAACCCTTTAGAATTTTCTATATTTATGCATAAATATGTCCTAAAACATCATCAAATTTTCACACAAGTCCTAAAAACTGATAAAGAGAACCCAGTTAAACAAATCAGACAAACATATTATACTTGGGCATTTATTTATTGAGGAAAATGATCCAATATTACATAATAGTGAACGGCAAAAGTATGTGAATCTCTAGGATTAGCAGTTAATTTGAAGGTGAAATTAGAGTTGGGTGTTTTCAATCAATGGGTTGACAATCAGGTGTGAGTGGGCACCCTGTTTTAGATAAAGAACATGGATCTATCAAAGTCTGCTCTTCACAACACACGTTTGTGGAAGTGTATGATGGCACGAACAAAGGAGATTTCTGAGGACCTCAGAAAAAGAGTTGTTGATGCTCATCAGGCTGGAAAAGGTTACAAAACCATCTGTAAAGAGTTTGGATTCCACCAATCCACACTCAGATAGATTGTGTACAATTGGAGGAAATTCAAGACCATTGTTACCCTCCCCAGGAGTGGCCGACCAACAAAGATCACCCCAAGAGCAAGGCGTGTAATAGTTGGCGAAGTCACAAAGGACCCCAGGCTAACTTCTAAGCACCTGAAACTCTCTCTCACACTGGCTAATGTTAATGTTCATGAGTGCACCACCAGAAAAACACTAAACAACAATGGTGTGCATGGGTTGCAAGGAGAAAGCCACTGCTCTCCAAAAAGAACATTGCTTCTCATCTGCAGTTTGCTAAAGATCACGTGGACAAGCCAGAAGGCTATTGGTAGAATGTTTTGTGGACAGATGACACCAAAATAGAACTTTTTGGTTTAAAATGGAAACGTTATGTTTGGAGAAAGGAAAACACTGCATTCCAGCATAAGAACCTTATCCCATCTGTGAAACATGGTGGTGGTATTATCATGGTTCGGGCCTGTTTTGTTGCATCTGGGCCAGGACGGCTTGCCATCATTGATGGAACAACGAATTCTGAATTATATCAGAGAATTCTCAAGGAAAATATCAGAACATCTGTCAATGAACTGAATCTCAAGAGAAGGTGGGTCATGCAGCAAGACAACAATCCTAAGCACACAAGTCATTCTTTGGTAGAACGGTTAAAGAAGAATAAAGTTAATGTTTTAGAATGGCCAAGTCCTGACCTTAATCCAATCGAAATGCTGTGTAAGGACCTGAAGACAGCAGTTAATGTGAGGAAACCCACCAACATCCCAGAGTTGAAGCAGTTCTGTATGGAGGAAAGGGCTAAAATTCCTCCAAGCAGGTGTGCAGGAATAATCAACAGTTACAGGAAACGTTTAGTTGCAGTTATTGCTGCACAGGGGGGTACACTAGATACTGAAAGCAAAGGTTCACATACTTTTGCCGCTCACTAATATGTAATATTGGATAATTTTCATCAATAAATAAATGTCCAAGTATAATATTTTTGTCTGATTTGTTTAACTGGGTTCTCTTTTTTTCTACTTTTAGAACTTGTGTGAAAATCTGACAATGTTTTAGGTCATATTTATGGAGAAATATAGAAAATTCTAAAGGGTTCACAAACTTTCAAGGACCACTATATGCATATTTCGCCACAAATATGCTGTTTTGGTGCTTAGGGAAAATAAATCCAACGCATCATGGCATAAATAATAAATGAATAAGTATAAATGAAATGAAACCCAGCTATTGGTGTTACGGTTCGCCATATTAAAACGATGACGAACCGCCTAAAATAAAATAATAAGGTTTTTAGGACCCAAGTGCAGTTAGCGCCAGATGGAATAGGTGAACCAAAATATAAATAACTAAAAGAAATTAAAACAATTCACCAAAACGTAAGCAAAAAAAACAATATAGAAAACCCACGCCGTAAGCGTACAGAGACGCTATTCAGAAGTACACTTATGGCGTGGCTCCACTGCGCCAATGGGGTAGCAGGTCTGCACTTTGCACCTCCAAATGTACCGTTGTGTCTACAACCAAAATGAAAAAACCCGAATGAATGCTAATGCCGTTATAAGGCTAAAGCAGGGCAATCATGTGCGAGGCGTTGAGCTGCCGAAGCATGGCAATGCGGTGCAATGTTGCGACACTGTGTGAGCCCAAAGTTGCGTTTATAAAGGCTCAAACACAGGTGTCGTGTATTAGATGAATAAAGTCCGGTAAAGGCTGACACGCGCATGTGATTGTGCTGCAGGTGCTCACGCCGGCATGTAGGGTCAAATACTGGCCACTAGCGGCCAAAGCATGACCCGTAATAGTACCCCCCAAGGGGCGGCGTTCCGACACCCCTAAGCGTGACCAAAACCTCCCCTAGCCTGTCTAACTCGCTCAGGGTTGAGTATATGACGTCTGGGGGGCGCCAATAGGCTGGATGCACTTTCAAACAGAGGCCGAATGGGAAGGAGGGCCAACCCAAGCCAAATGAAAGGCTCGGTATGGGACTGGCTATGAGCGGCTCAGGGGTGGCAGTCAGTGCTGGCAGCTCAGGAACGGGGCCAGGCCCAGCAAAGCACAGGAAAAAGGTCAGCGCAAGTCGTCGGTCAGGCGAATGGACGCCAAAGACCCCAGCACTGAGGCCTCTAAGGTGACAATGGCGCGGGAGCCAACGGCAATGGCCGTGGTGCAAGAATCGGTCTGAATGACTGTGGAGCAGGGGTCGGGGCGACAACCGGTGTGCAGGGTTGGGTGCAAAAGGCCGTGGTGCAGGGATCAATTCTGACAATCGGTGCACAAGGACCGGTGCTAGACACCGTGGTGCAGGGGTTGGGGGCGACGACCAGTGCACAAAGGGCTCAAGTCCAGAGCTAGGCAGCACTAAATGCTCAGGTGCGGAGCTTACTTGCTTAAGCACGGGGTTTACGAACGCGGTGTGCTCGGGTACGGAGCCAGGCGGCGCTGAATGCTCAAGTACGGAGCTTACTTGCTCAGGTACAAAGCTAGGCAGTGCTAATTGCTCAAGAACGGAGCTTACTTGCTCAGGATCGGAGCTTACAGGCACAGCATGCTGAAGTATGGGGCTAGGCAGCGCTAATTGCTCAGAAATAGAGTTTACTTGCTCAGGTTTGGACCTTCAGGCACGGCGTGCTCAGGTACGGAGCTGGGCAGTGCTAATTGCTCAGGAACGAAGCTTACTTGCTCAGGTTTGGAGCTTATTGGGCACTGTGTGAGCCCAAAGGTGCGTTTATAAAGGCTCAAACAAAGGTGTCGCGTATTAGATGATCAAAGCCCGGTAAGGGCTGACGCGTGCACGCGATCGGTTTGCAGGTGCTCACACCGCCATGTGGGGTCAAATACCGGCCACTAGTGGCCAAAGCGTGACCCATAATAGTACCACCTTCTGAAGGGGTGGCATCCGGACGCCCCTAAGCACAACCAAAACCTTCCCTAGTCTGTCTAACTTGCTCAGAGTTCAGGATATGACATCCAGGGGGCACCAATAGGCTGGATGCACCTTCAAACAGGGGCCGAACAGGTCTACAATTTTCTTCCTGGTGTCCTTCAACAGCTCTTTGGTGTTGGCCATGGTTGAGTTTGGAGTCTGACTGTGTAAGGCTGTAGACAGGTGTCTTTTATACAGATAACAAGGTCAAACAGGTGCCAGGTAATGAGTGAAGGACAGAAGAGCATCTTAAAGAAGATGTTACAGGTCTGTGAGTGCCAGAAATCTTGCTTGTTTGTGGGTGATCAAATACTTATTTTCCACCATAATTTACAATTCAATTCTTTAAAAATCCTACAATGTGATTTCCTGGAATTTTTTTTCTCATTGTGTCTCTCATAGTTGAAGTGTACCTATGATGAAAATTACAGACCTCCCTCATCTTTCTAAGTAGGAGAACTTGCACAATCAGTGACTGACTAAATACGTTTTTGCCCCACTGTATATACTGTGTACAGTATATCATAGCCCAGCCTTTAAACACATTTAAACGTGACCACGACTCCCAGCGCTCATCACTCCCGCCACGTGACCCCCTACAGTCATATGAAAAAGTTTGGGCACCCCTAATAATTTTCATGATTTTTCTTTATAAATCATTGGTTGTCCAGCTCAGCAATTTCAGGTAAATATATCATATAGCAGATGAACAGCGTGATATTTGAGAAGTGAAATTAAGTTTATAGGTTTTACAAAAAGTGTACAGTAATTATTCAAACAAAATTAGGCAGGTGCATAAATTTGGGCACCCTTGTCATTTGAATACCTTTAGCACTAATTATTGGAACACAAAATTTGTTTTGTAAGCTCATTGACCCTTGATCTACATACACAAGTGAATCCAACTATGAGAAAGTGTTAAGGTGGCCAATTGGAAGTTTTTCTCCTCCTCTTTGCATCTTCTCTGAAGAAGTGGCAACATGGGAGCCTCAACACAAAACTCCCCCCCCCCCCCCCCCCCCCCCCCCCCCCCCCCCCCCCCCCCCCCCCCCCCCCCCCCCCCCCCCTCAAATGGGCCTGAAAACAAAGGTTGTTCAACATCATGGTTCAGGGAAAGGGAAAATCTCTCTCCAGAGAGTTTCAGTTTCAGCTGTCAGTTTCCGGAAGACTGTGAGGAACATAGTGAGCAATGGAGACCACAGAACACAGTTTCTAGTTAAGGAACTTCCCGAATTGGAATGACCAAGAAAAATCTCAGATAGGCAGAGGCGGAAGTATGGTAAAGAACGGTCATATTCAACAAGCCAAGACCACCTCAAAGACCTAACACCTCATCTTGCTGCAGATGGGCCTGTTCATCGTTCAACCATACAGCCACTATACAGAAGAAGCCTTTTTTCTTGCAGACACACACGCCACAAACAGAGTCACTCTTGAGGTGTACTACAGCACATTTGGACATCCAGCTTCATTTTGGGGGTGGAATAAAGGGCTGTGTACTGAGAAACTAAAATGAGTTATTTTTTGACATAACAAGGAGCAGAAAAAGAACCAGCATCCCAAGACAAACACTTGCTACCCACAGTAAAATTTGGTGGCGGTTCCATCATGCTGTGGGACTGTGTGGCCAGTGCAGGTACTAGGAATCTTGTTAAAGTTGAGGGTCGCATGGATTCCAGTTAATATCTCCAGATTCTTGAGAACAATGTTCAAGAATCAGTGACAAAGTTGCACCGAGGCCAACGACCTTAAACCCTGCTTAAAATCTAGTAAGGCATTCATGCAGAGGAACCAGTACAACGTTGTGGAATGGAAATCTCAGTCCCCAGACATGAATATTACTGAAAATGTGGGCTGTCCATGCTCGGAAACCATCAAACCTGACTGAACTGGAGATGTTTCTAAAGAAGAATGGTCCAAAGCACCTTCAACCAGAATCCAGACTGGAAGCTGTAGGAAGCGTTTAGCGGCTGTAACTTCTACAAAAGGAGATCTACTAAATATTGATGTAATTTTTTTCTTTTGGGGGTGCCCCCAACTTTATTAATGCCCCCTGCCTTAATTTTAGTTTTGAAATAATTACTGCATACTGCACCCTTTCTGTAAATCCTATAAACTTATTCATTTCACTTCTCAATATCACTGTTCATCTGCCTATATGATATATATTAACTCAAGTTGCTGATCTGAACAACCAATGATTTATAAACTAAAATCATGAAAATTATCAGGGGTGCCCAAACTTTTTCATATGACTGTACATCACGCAGTACCGAGTGCTGCAGTGTATTGTAGTGCCTATGTACTTTAAACATGTTTAAAACACTTACATTAAACTACAGTGCTGGCTTTTATTATATGAACTATTAACAAAATGATTATTGTGTGACCACGGCTTTATATCACTGCCACCCTGTGACTCCCTATTTCAACTATGAGCAACTTTTTTTCTTGCCTTTTGTAGGTGGCATGCAATTTGGTCAACAAGATTTGGTATGTGGTATCCATATATTAGGTTGATGTATATTTGCCCATTTGCCAATATTTGCTCATTCATGAAACTTTTAGCCACATGGTATAAGTGTAATAAGGATAATAATAATAATCTTTTTCAGAACAGGCTCCTCATTTGCCACTCTGCCCTACAGACCATCTTTGTGTATAGCTTGTGAAATTGTTCTAAAAATGCACAGATCAACCAGTATCAGCCACTGAGTCTTGAACGTTCTTCAAAGTTGCCACTAGCTTCTTGGTATCTTATCTGATCTATGTCCGGCAGGCTTACACAAGTACTTTGGAATGGTGGCCCGATTCAGGCAAACTATTGCCTAAACAGTATTAAATAAGAAGCCATAGACTTTACACCTAATTATTTATCTGAACAGTGACTCAAATACTTTAGCATCCTTCTCCTACCATGTGCCATTGTCACATTTTTATCCAGGAACGCTTTGAAAGTATCTTACAAACCATGGTCAATTATTTGCTTTACCATGCACTGCTAGTACTGGAATAATAAAGAAACTCTGAAGTAATCAAAACCACTTCAATTGATGTCAGATGGTGACCAATCAGCCTAGCATGTGATTGGCTGTTTCTGAGCAAGTTAATAATATATGTTATTCTAAAGGTGGATAATCACTTATTCAAGTCATGTGTTTTACACGTTAATGTTTATTAACTGATCGAAAGTAAAAAAAAAAAAAGATTTATGTCACACTGATATTGAAGATTATAACAAGTACATACAGCTGGGAAATGTTAGATTCATTGATTATTATTTTAGACCAAAGATAAGGATTTTGACAGGATATGATGATTTTCTATAGACATAGTACAGAAATATTGTGATGGTGTGATCTGAATCTGCAGAGTAGCATGTTTGTGTTCATTTTGCTCCAATGTGGGTTTTGTAAGTACATCTGGGCCACTATTTCCTGCCACTGTATAAAAAGGATTCTCAAACCTGAAAGTTGATACTGATTGCTGATACTGAGTGTTTAAGTACACAAACATTAGTTCACCTAGCCTCAAGAATTTACCGATCCTACACAATATATACTAAATTGCAATAAACAGCCACTGTAAATGCCCATGAAATTTAAATCAGGTTATAGATCCCCACATTGGTTCAAGTTATTTCTCTATGAAAAGGAAAAACACCAGATCAGCATGGAAACAATAGCAAGCAATTTATATGCATTCAAATATCTTGCAAAGATCACAGGCAACTGTGTTTTTGTCACATGCAGAATTGGATGTGTATTTCATTCTCTGAAGACAAAGGAGATAAAGAGAGAAAACTGAGGGAGAGAAACCCATTTGGAGGCATTCCTTAAAGTGATTCATCTGCCAAGCTCCAATGTTAGAATAGGTTAAAAACTGGTTGATGATATATTCAACCAAAGGCAGCCTCTAAGCAGGGCTGAATAGACATGCTTAGCAGAAAAATGTTAACATTTAAAGTTGCCCTGACTCACGAAACAAAACATTTGGCATAAATGATTAGATAAAGATAATACTGGTCTCACACACACACACACACACACACACACACACACACACTTGTGCATAACCATTTAAGAATAGAAGGTTAAGTCTCATCTTTTAATTGGAAATCCTACGATACAAATGCTTTTGAGCTCCAGACCCCTTCCAGGGTGCAGCTCTTTTCTGATGGACTTAAGCAGGTTATGTTGTTCCTGACCCATTAAAATTGGCTGTGGATAGAAAATGGGTCATATTTTCAAAGAAATATCGGACTAAACACTGACTTGTTTTATTAATTTCTTTCTCTTGATTTTGCTAGGAAGAGTTAATATGCATTCGGGAAGTCTTCAGACCCTTACAATTTTTTTTCACATTTTGTTATGTTTTGGCCTTGTGCCAAAATAAAATAATAATAATAATTAAAAAAATTATCAAAAAATTATTATTATATAAATTTTCCCCATCATTCTGCCCTCAATAGTCAATAATGACAAAGTGAAAACTGAATTTTAGAATTTATTTAGCAAATTTATTGAAAAGGAAAAACTAAAAAAAGTATTCAGACCCTTTACTTAGCTGAAGCACCTTTGGCAGTGATTACAGTTTCCAGTCTTGGGCATGATGCCACTTAGCTGATGAACTTAGCTGGTATTGTAACACAGAGAGAGTATACAGGAAAGGACAGAGTATATTCTACTTTTTGAGGAAGCATAGGCCCTTTAATGTACACTCACTCACACTCACTATATTAGGTACATCTTGCTAGTACCAGGTTGGATAATGGCATATATTCCAGTAGATACTGGAATTATAAGAACATACAGTAAACATATATGCCAGTTCTTAATAGTATAAATTCAACAAGATGCTGGAAACATTCCTCAGAGATTTTGGTCCATATTGACATGATAGCATTGTGGAGTTTCTGCAGGTTTTTCGGCTATACATCCATGACGCATCCATGCTCTTCTCCTGTTCCACCACATCCTAAAGGTGCTCTATCGGATTGAGACCTGGTGACTGTGGAGGCCATTTGAGTACAGCGACCTCACTGTCATGTTGAAGAAACCAGTTTGAGGCGATTTTAACTTTGTAATATGGCACATTATCCTGCTGGAATTAGAGATCAGATGACACACAGTGGTCATAAAGAAATGGGCATAGTCAGCAACAATACTCAGGTAGGCTGTGGCATTTAAACAATGCTCAATTGATAGTAAGGGGCCCAGATTGTTCCAAGAAAATATTCCCCAAACCATTACACCACCAGCAACAGCCTGAACCGCTGATACATGGCAGGAACATGCTTTCATGTTTTTTACGCCAAATTCTGACCCTATCATCCGACTGTCACATCAGCAATCAAGACTCATCAGACCATGCAACATTTTCCAATCTTCTGTTGTGCAATTTTAGTGAGCCTGTGTGAATTGCAGCCTCAGTTGCTCAGTCCTTAGCTGACAGAAGTGCCACTGGTGTGGTCTTCTGCTGCTGTTGCCAATCTGCTTCAATATTCGACGTGTTGTGCACTTGGAAATGCTGTTCTGTATGCCTCAGTTGTAAGTTATGAGTGATTATTTGTGATATTGTTCACTTTCTATCAGCTTGATCCAAGTCTGGCCAGTCTTCTCATACCTCCTGATACCTCTGGCATCCGTACACTTGTAAATAACTCAGGAAAGAATAAAGTTCCATTAAAACCAAGCATACCATTGTTTCTCTTGTTAAATTCTTAATAAGTTTGATGTGTTACATGACCCTCTTCCCATTGGAAAAAATATAGTTGGATCCAAAACGGCCGACTTCAAAATGGCCACCATGGTCAACACCCATCTTGAAAAGTTTCCCCCCTCCCATATACTAATGTGCCACAAACAGGAAGTTGATATCACCAACCATTCCCATTTTATTTAGGTGTATCCATATAAATGGCCCACCCTGTATTGCTAGAAAATGCATAGTGTACAGTACAGTGTTATTTAGTATATTGCTCTTTTATTTAAGCACATGCACGTGCAACAAAGAATATTTGAAGAAGGCTGTGACTAAGGAAGATAAGATCAGATGGGAATCATCTCCCTGCCTCTGCAACAAATGCTACATTGGCGGATCTAGGTGCCTTCCATGAGGACATTAGTATTATTTTGGACAGAAGCGATCAGCAGTCTTCCTGCCATATATAAGTTTCTCAACTCCAGTCTTGATGACCCACTGACCTGCACAGTTTCAAGGTTTCCCAACTCCCAGCTCATCGACTCATTATTAAACCTTTCATGAGCTTGGTTTGACTTGGACTGAACATAGAAACCTTGAAACTGTGCAGGTCAAGGGAGTCTAGTAATGTTTTTACAGAGATGTTTTTCAAAAAGTTGAAAATAATTGCAGTTTCCAGACTGAGATTGGGAGGATTTCTGTGTTCAGATGCAAAATACAGTATCGTCTATTTTCACAATGTAGAAATTGTCACCCCAGTGTTACTTCTCATGATTGGTCAGATGCTGAGGCTATTGTTTGTAGCATATTCATCATCAGTCTCATCCAAGGAAGGTGAGAAAATTCTATCTAATTTGACACAAATAGCCTCGAATTTGAGCACTACATCATATTCCCAATTTGCTGTCATTACACTGGTATTTGAAAGTTGGTAGATGCTTTAGAATCAGAAATCAGAAAAAGACAGTGTTTAAGTACACAAAACTTGGTTCACTTAGCCTCAAGAACTAACCGATCATACACAATATATACTAAATTGAAATAACTAGCCACTGTAAATGGACATGAAGTTTAAACCAAGTTATAGATCCCCAAGTTATTTCTCTATGAAAAAGAACAGCACCAGATCAGCATGGAAACAATAGCAAGCAATTTATATGCATTCAAATATCTTGCAAAGATCACAGGCAACTGTGTTTTTTTGACATTGAATTGGATGTAAACTATATATTAAAAAAACTCGTAGTTTCCTCCGAGTGACATGGTGGCACGGTGGGTAGCACTGTCGCCTCACAACAAGAAGGTCCTTGGTTCAATCCCAGGCTGGAGCGGCCTGGGTAATTTCTGTGTGAAGTCTGCATGTGCTCCCCCTGTGGGTTTACACTAAGTTTTCCAGTTTCCTCCCACAGCCCAAAGACATGCATGTTAGATTAAGTGATTATGATAAATAGGCATTGACTTGAGTATGTGTGTATATATACTGCATGGCCAAATAAAAGGTCACCACATGGATTTAACTAAGCAAATAGTTAAGAGCCTTCCATCAGATAATTACTGCATTGATGAAAATGTTTCAGCTGGCAACAAATTACTTCAACCTGAACTTAGTTATTTTAACCTTAACATTATGTGCCTAAAGAATGAGGTCAGCTGACTACCTGAATATACTGAACCACCAGGTTATTCCATCAATGGATTTTTTTCTTCCCTGACGGCACAAGCATATTTCAAGATGACAATGCCAGGATTCATCGAGCTCAAATTGTGAAAGAGTAGTTCAGGGAGCATGAGACATCATTTTCACACATACTGTATATTGGCCACCACAGAGTCCAGACCTGAACCCCACTGAGAATCTTTGGGATGTGCTGGAGAAGACTGCACAAAAATGGTCCAAACCTCCCATCATCAATACAAGATCTTGAGGAAAAATTAATGCAACTCTGGACAAAAATAAATGTTGTGACATTGCAGAAGCTTGTGGAAATGATGCCACAGTGAATGTGTGCTGTAATCAAAGCTAAAGGTGGTCCAAAGAAATATTAGAGTGTGTGACCTTTTCTTTGGCAAGGAAGTGTATAAACGCTGTATATGACTAGTCTTGTTGTAACCTTGTTGTACCTTGTATGGCCACTGATGCTGATAGCTACATTAAATACAATAAACATAAATAAAACATCTTATATTTCCTTTGATTGTTATTCCATTGCAGACAATATGAACCTGATCTATTTAATGACCCAACCCTGGTCAACTTAATTTCATTTGTTAGTAAACTTCCATTTCTGCATTTCAGGCCTGCAACATTCCAAAAAAAGTTGGGACATTAAAGCATTGAATGTCAGGCCAGTCCAGTACTCGTACTCTCTTCTTCCACAGCCATGTTTTTGTAATGTGTGCAGCATGTGGTTTTGCATTGACTCGTGGAAAAGATGTCATCTTGAAGGCAGCTTATGTTGCTCTAAGATCTCAGCATACATTTCTGCATTAATGCTGCCATCACATAAGTGTAAATTACCTTTGCCAAGGGCACTGACACAACCCCATACCATACCTGGCTTTTGGACTTGTTGCACTCAGGGAGTTTTTCCTTGCCACTGTTGCCCTAGGCTTGCTCAATTTGGGATTGGACGTAGTTATTAAGAGATAATCTAAACTTGTAAAGTTGCTTTGAGACAATGCTCCATTGTAAAAAGCGCTATATAAATAAAGATGACTTGACTTGACTTGACTTGACTGATAACAGTCTGGATGGTCCTTTCATCTTTAGTCTGGAGCACATGGCATCCATTTTTATCAAAAAATACTTGCAAAACTGATTCATCTGACTTCAATAAATATTCCCACTGTGTGATGATTCCTCCCAGATGACTTCAAGCCCAGAGAAGTTCATGCCGTTTCTGGACATGGTTACCATGAAGCTTCATTTTTTTGCACAATAAAGATTTCATTGGCATTTGTGAATGTAACTCTGTATTGTAATGCTTGGCAAATGTTTGCCAAAGTAATCCCCTTCTCATGTGGTTAGTTCACATGTATGCAGAAATATCCAACCCCTAATATGAAAAAGTTAGGACAGTATGGAAAATGCATATAAAAAACACAGTGTTTCTTACATTTCCTTTGACTTATATTTCATTACAGAAAGTATGAACCTGAGATATTTCATGATTCTTCTAGTCAACTTCATGTCATTTGTTAATAAACATCCATTCCTGCATTTCAGGCCTGCAACACATTCCAAAAAATTGGGACAGGGTCAATTTAGAGCTAGTAATGAATAAAACATTATAATAATGATGTGATTTCAAACATTTCAGTTATTGTTGAATGGTGGTTTCTTGATACAGTGCTGTCTGAGGGATCAGAGACCATGGGCATGCAGGGTATTAGGCACCCTTGGTCTTTTATTCACTGAAATTCGTTCCAATTCCCTGAATTCTTTAATGATATTTTGCACTGTATAGGAAGAAATGTGAAAATCCCTTCCAATCTTTCTTTGAGGTACATTGTTTTTAAACATGTAAATAATTTTCTCACATATTTATTGACAAACTGGAGATCCTCTGGCCATCTTTGCTCATCAAAGACTCACACTTTCCTGGATGCTGCTTTTGTACCAAATCATGATTACAATCACCTGTTGACATCAACTGTTTGAAATCCATCATTATTATAATTTTTTTTACTCATTACTAGCTCTAAATTGACCCTGTCCCATTTTTTTGGAATGTGTTGCAGGCCTGACATGCAGGAATGCATGTTTATTAACAAATGACATGAAGTTGACTAGAAGAATCATGAAATATCTCGGGTTCATACTTTCTGCAATGAAATATAAGTCAAAGGAAATGTAAGAAACACTGTGTTTTTTTCCATACTGTCCTAACTTTTTCATATTAGGGGTTGGATATTTCTGCATACATGTGAACTAAACATCAGCATATTTTCACAGTTCTAAAGTAGATAAAGAGAACCCAATTAAATAAACAAGGCAAAAATATTATACTTGGTCAATTATTTGATACAGTGGTGCTTGGAAGTTTGTGAACACTTTAAAATTGTCTATATTTCTGTATAAATATGATCTAAAACATCATCAGATTTTCACATAAGTCCTAAAAGTAGATAAAGAGAACACAGTTAAACAAATGAGGCAAAAATATTATACTTGGTCATTTATTCACTGACAAAAATCATCCAATATTACATATTAGTGAGTGGCAAAAGTATGTTAAGTTCTAGGATTAGCAGTTAATTTGAAGGTGAAATTAGAGTCAGGTGTTTTCAATCAATGGGATGACAGTCAGGTGTGAGTGGGCACCCTGTTGTATTTAAAGAACAAGGATCTATCAAAGTCTCCTCTTCTCTTCACAGCACATGTTTGTGGAAGTGTATCATGGCACGAACAAAGGAGATTTCTGAGGACCTCAGAAAAAAAGAGTTGTTGATGCTCATCAGGCTGAAAAAGGTTACAAAACCATCTCTAAAGAGTTTGGACTCCACCAAACCACCATCAGACAGATTGTGTACAAATGGAGGAAATTCAAGACCATTGTTACCCTCCCCAAAAACGATCACACCAAGAGCAAGGTGTGTAATAGTTGGCGAGGTCACAATGGACCCCAGAGTAAATTCTAAGCAACTCAAGGCCTCTCTCACATTGGCTAATGTTAATGTTCATAAGTCCACCATCAGAAGAACACTGAGCAACAATGGTGTGCATGGCAGGGTTGCAAGGAGAAAGTCACTGCTCTCCAAAAAGAACATTGCTGCTCGTCTGCAGTTTGATAAAGTTCACGTGGACAAACCAGAAGGTTATTGGAAGAATGTTTTGTGGATGGATGAGACCAAAATAGAACCTTTTGGTTTAAAAGAAAAGCATTATGTATGGAGAAAGGAAAACACTGCAATCCAGCATAAGAACCTTATGCCATCTGTGACTCATGGTGGTGGTAGTATCATGGTTTGGGCCTGTTTTGCTCCATCTGGGCCAGGATGGCTTCCCATCATTGATGGAAAAGTGAATTCTGAATTATATCAGAGAATTCTAAAGGTAAATATCAGGACATCTGTCCATGAACTGAATCTCAAGAGAAGGTGGGTCAGGCAGCAAGACAACGAGCCTAAACACACAGGTTGTTCTACTAAAGAAGGGTTAAATAAGAATAAAGTTAATGTTTTGGAATGACAAAGTCAAAGTCCTGACCTTATTACAATTGAACCAGATACTGAAAGCAAAGGTTCACATAAATTAATAAATAACCAAGAATAATATTTTTGTCTCATTTGTTTGACTGGGTTCTCTTCATATACTTCTAGGACTTGTGTGAAAACCTGATGATGTTTTAGGTCATATTTATGCAGAAATATAGAAAATTCTAAAGGGTTCACAAACTTTCAAGCACCACTGTATATATTGAGGAACATTATCTAATATCACATACATTACATCCAATATTACATCTGTAATATCGACTTGTAGGACTTGTATGAAAATCTGACGTTGTAGTATGTAATTTTTACGTATTTTTTAATTTGTTATCCACCTACACAACCTCAGACCTTTCTAGACAATGTACCTCAATTATGTGGCTATTGTGCCCAGTTCAATCATCCATTCCGGGATGTTTACATTTAAGTACCTGTTAGCAATGGGCAAAATATCGTAGTCCACTTGTTAGAAGGGGTGGTTGCATACTTGCCTTTGCTTAAGTGACTTACAACTTAGTCTTACAATCCAAGCAATTGTGGGTTAAGGGCATTGCTCAAGGACCCAACAGTGGCAGCTGGCAGAGGTGGGATTTGAACCCTGGACCTTCTGGTCCATAGTTCTGTACCTTTACCGCTATGCTACCACAGTCCCCAATAAGACTAGTATCTAGCTAATACAACTGATACAGTCTTACAAGGAATAATCCGGCAACTGTTGGTCAAAAGCCTTGATCAAGTGCCCAGAAGTGGCAGTTTGACAGTACTTAAACTATCAATATTTGGGTCAATAATGAAACATCCAATACTGTCAGCACTGAGGCACCACTGTCTGTAACACTCCCAGTTAGCTTTCAGATACAGATGAAGTGTAATCCACATCATTTGCTACTGAATATGTTCCTGTTCAGGAGATCGGTGTGAATTGGAAGCATCAGTATTTCTCAATATCAATAAATCTATTCCTCTGGTATAGGAAGCTAAGAGTGTGTTTGGACAAGCCATCTGCACCATTGTACACACATACCTGCCCTCCCATCATTTCAGTCCAGTTCAGATCATGGGATTTCTTAGTGCTGAGAAGAATTAGTGTTGAAGCACTGACTGAATTAAAGGCACGGTTGCAATCAAATCTGCACGGCAAACATATTGGCTTCATGGCTGAAGGTTGCAGTAGCATATAATCACTGTTAAATTGATTGCTAAATTGTTATTGACCCCAGAACAGTATACAAGCCAGGCATATAGCTAAGGACTTGAGGGTTAAGGGCTCTTCTGGCTCTAGCATTACAACTCAGTTTTCTGTTCATGAGTTTTCTATTAAGCTCAAATTGCATCTGCAGTTGTCAAAGTTGAAGGGCCGCAAAATGTCATGCCAGTATATTATTTTAGCCAAAGTGATTAGTACTGTACTTGAAAGTACTGGTGCTTGAAAGTTTGTAAACCCTTTAGAATTTTCTATATTTCTGCATAAATATGACCTAAAACATCATCAGATTTTCACACAAGCCCTAAAAGTAGATGAAGAGAATCCAGTTAAACAAATGAGATAAAAATATTATACTTGGCTATTTATTTATTGAGGAACATTATCCAATATTACATATTAGTGAGTAGCAAAAGTATGTGAACCTCTAGGATTAGCAGTGAATTTGAAGGTGAAATTAGACCTCAGAAAAAGAGTTGTTGATGATCATCAGGCTGATTACAAAACCATATCTAAAGAGTTTGGACTCCACCAGCCCACAGTCAGACAGATTGCGTACAAATGGTGGAAATTCAAGACCATTGTTGGTGCTCCTCACTTTGTTTGTATATGTTGTTTGTATGTCGTGTTTGTGCACCTGGTTGCCCCGTGTATTATATTCCCTTGCACTGTAAATACAAAGCACTGAACCTTCATTTTGTTGAGGCTTGGGTCGTCTGTTGAACCTTTTGTTACTGGGTTACCATTCTCCACCATTCATTTTAAATGCTATGGTTTGCCCCTAGACCATGTCATAACAGTTACAGACAGGTGGACTCTATTTACTAATTAGGTGACTTCTGAAGGCAGTTGGTCACACTAAATTTTATTTAGGGGTATCAGAGTACAGGGGGCGTAATACAAATGCACACCACACTTTTCAGATTTTTATTTATTAAAACTTTTGACTTTACATCACAATTACTTGCTGCATTGTGTTGGTCTATCACATAAACGTCCAATAATATACATTTAAGTTTGTGGGTGTAACATGAAAAAATGTGGAAAGGCTCAAGGAGTATGAATACTTGAATGAATACTACAAGGCACTGTAACTCATATAGTGGAGTTTGCTTTTCCAGCACAGAGGTGAGTCATTGCATATGGCAATTGGGGTGGGGACTGTAACAGTCTTTATTGCAGAGAAGCTGAAGGAGTCTCTGACTGAACACACACCTCTCTCTTTCCATTAATTCGTGTAAGGTGAGCTGATCGGGATGTACTGTCTCAGCTCCTAAGTTGACACTCAGTCTTTGTGAGCCACCCACTTAGAGGTCGCGTGTCTCTTTCTATCACCATAACTACGTGCGTGATAACCTCCTGTTCTAAGCATCTGACAGTCCTCTGCTGAACTTTTAACCTCCAGTCGTCCGTCTGGTTCATCACTGACTCGTCAGGCACCCACAAACTATCGCACAAGGCCACCAGTCAGATAAAGTGCAAGGAATATATCATGCAGCTCTCTTCACAACTAGCATCATGATACAATTCAAGTACTACTTTAGCAGGTGGTCGCATGTTGTACAATGTTATTAGTCTGCAAGTCCGCACATTTAGAATTTTCTATACTATTGCAGGCTCAACATAAATAGACCTAAAACATCAGCAATTTCACACAAGTCCTAAAGGTAGAAGAAAAGAACCCGTTAAACAAATGAGACAAAATATGATACGTGGTGGGTCCTTTATTTATTGAGGAAATTATCCAATATCATATTACTGAGTGGCAAAAGTAGGTGACCCTTCCTGTGGCAGCAATAACTAACTGCAACTCAATTTTCTGTCACTGTTGATCAGTCCTGCCCATCGGCTTGCAGGAATTTTAAGCCCATTTCTCCATCAGAACAGTTTCAATCCAACTCTGGATGTTGTTCGGTTTCCTCACATTACTGCTGTCTTCATTCCCTTTCCCAACATTTTGACGATTTTAAAAGTCAAGGACTTTGAACTTGGCCATTCGCGAAAGACCACCTGGAATAATCTGGACTCTATAACATCATACTATACTTGATAATGGGGTCAACAACCATTTCCTTTGGTAGAACAACCTCGTGGCTTTAGTCGCTGTGTTGTCATCAGCTAGCATGACATGGACGCAACAACTGGCTTACACGTTGACATGCATTCCAGTTCATGGACGCAAATGTCCGTGACTATGTTGTCCTTTAGAATTCATCAAAGGCAATGCGGAGTCGCATCATAGCTTACCTGCACAGTCCTATATTGCTATCCTCTACCTCATTCAGTGGTCTCACTGCGCCGTCTGGCCCATATCGCCACAAACTGGGATGAGCTTGCGTCGTAGGGTGGCTCGTGAATCTTCAGAATGACACCATGACTCACTGTGCCACCACCATTTTCACAGATTGGATGAGGGTTCTTATGCTGGATGCAGTGTTTTTCCTTCCCAAAAAACACTTTTCTTTTAAACCAAAAAGTCTATGTTTGGTCTCATCAATCCACAAAACATTCTTCCAGTAGGCTTTCTAGCTTGTAAATGTGATCTTTAGCAAACTGCAGACGAGTCAGCAATGTTCTTTTTGGAGAGAAGTGGCTTTCTTCCTTGCAAGAGTACACCCTGCAATGGCACCCATTGTCTCTTCAGTGTTCTGATGTGGACACAATGAACATTAACATTAGTCAATGTGGGAGGGCCTTGAGTTGCTTAGATTTCCCATGGGTACTCTTGACCTCCCCAACTATTACATGCCTTGCTCTTGGAGGGAATTTTTTTTGTCAACACTCCTACGGGTGGGTAACGGTTGTGTTTAATTTCTTTTTTCTCCATTTGTACACAATCTGTCTTATTGTGGATTGGTGGAGTCCAAACTCTTTAAGAGATGGTTTTGTAACCTTTGTTCAGCCTGATAAGCACCAACAGAACTCTCTTTTTTCTGAGGTCCGCAGAAAATCTTCTCTCTTTGTTTTTGGTGGGGTGCCATGAATACACTTCCCACAAACATGTGTTGTGAAGAGCAGACTTTGATACAGTGGGGGCAAAAAGGTCTTTATTCAGCCACTATTGGTGCCAAACTTCTCCTACTTAGAAAAGATTGAAGACGGCTGTAATTTTCATCATAGGTACACTTCAACTATGCGAGAAAAAATAAGAAAAAAATCCAGGAAATCACATTGTAGGATTTTTAAAGAATGTACTTGTAAGTCATGGCGGAAAATAAGTATTTGGTCAATAACAAAAGTTCAACTCAATACTTTGTAACATAACCTTTGTTGGTATTGACAGGTCAAACGTTTCCTGTAAGGCTTCACCAGGTTTGCACACACTGTAGCTGGTATTTTGGCCCATTCCTCCATACAGATCTCCTCTAGAGCAGTGATGTTTTGGGGCCGTCGCTGGGCAACATGGATTTTCAACTCCCCCCCACAAATGTTCTATGGGGTTGAGGTCTGGAGACTGGCTAGGCTTTTTACAGAGCCACTCCTTCATTGCCCGAGCGGTGTGTTTGGGATCACTGTCATGCTGGAAGACCCAGCCACGTTCCATCTTCAATGCTCTCACTGATGGAAGGAGGTTTTGGCTTAAAATCTCATGATGCATGGCCCCATTCATTCTTCCCTTAACACGGATCAGTCGTACTGTCCCCTTTGAAGAAAAACAGCCCCAAAGCATGATGTTTCCACCCCCATAGCTTCACAGTAGGTATGGGGCAACTCAGCATTCTTCTTCCTAAAAACACGAGTTGAGTTTTTACCAAAAAGTTCCATTTTGGTTTCATCTGACCACATGATATTCTCCCAATCCTCTTCTGGATCATCCATATGCTCTCTGGCAAACTTCAGATGGGCCTGGACATGTGCTGGCTTAAGCAGGGGGACACACCTGGCACTGCAGGATCTGAGTCCCTCACGGCGTAGTGTGTTACTAATGGTAGCCTTTGTTACTTTGGTCCCAGCTCTCTGCAGGTCATTCATCAGGTTTCCTCTGTGTAGTTCGGGGATTTTTGCTCACCATTGTCTCATGATCATTTTGGACCCCACGGGATGAGATCTACTCGCAAGTAGTACCCTCAGACATCGATCGTGTGCAGATCTACTCTACACTGAATAGTCCCGTCTGGTGCCGTAGTGTACTCCTCGTCAATTCTGCAATACCCTAACCGCAAAAGTTATGATTTAATTCACACACTAGACTCCTGCTTGTCCTATTCGCGATGCTCACTCTCTCAGCGCATGTCTTCTTGTGGTGTGTATCAGTGACTAGGTGGAATGCTTGCAGCCAGCTTGCGTGCACTGTCGAGTAATAACAGCATACATATAGTATTGGCCATAGGTTTGAGTTTGGAGTCGACATAGCATCTCATGAGGTTGTGGACAGGTGTCTTTTTACAAAATAACGAGGTCAAAACGGTGGTCAATAATACAGGTAACGAGTGGAGGACAGAAGAGCTTCTGCTCAAGAAGAGTGACAGGTCTGTGAGAGCCCAGAAATCCTTGCTGTTTGTGGGTGACCAAATATTTATTTTTCCACATGATTATAAGTAAATTCTTTAAAAATTCCTAAGTGTGATTTTCTGGATTTTTTTCTCATTTTGTCTCTCAGTGTACCCTATGATGAAAATCACAACCTCTCTCATCTTTCTAAGTAAGAACTTGCACAATCCAGTGGCTGACCTAATACTTTTTTTTTGCCCCAAGTGTGGTTTGTGTGTGTGGTATATATATATATATATATATAATACCTCCACATATATATATATATATATACACACACACACACACACACACACACACACACACACACACACACACACACACACAAATCAGGCCAATTTACAATAAAAAATTAACCTAACGCATGTATTTGGATTGTAGCCATGCAGACTCAGGGAGGACATACAGACTGCATACAGAAAGGACCCAGACCACTCCACCTGGGATAAATTCCAGGACCTTCTTGCTAGGAGACGACAGTGTTACCGTCATATAGTGTATGTCCCATTAGCATTTTCTCAGAGCACTTGCTACAGGACTGTCATTAAGGCAGGACACTGCTACACTGTAATTGGAGATGTTGCCTATGCCAGGAACATACTACAAATACTAGCACTCTTGAGTACATACTTGCCTCAATCTACTATACAGCATTCTTATACTTTGATTCTGTGACTTTGAAAGAAGGTGTCTGCCAGATGAATAAATATAAATGTAATTTACAAACAGGTGAACTACAAAGGAGAGACCAGGGTAGGAGATGAATAGCAAATAGTTAAAACACATTTAATTGCATACCTTTTATTAATGTGCTACTGGCAGCAATAACTTGGTGAAATTGTGCAATAGTGGAAACTAAAGTAGCTGCATGAATCATCATCCATAATGAGACGCATAATGAGCACACTGAGATTTTTTCAAGTGGTTCTTTGTTGTACATTAGGTAAAAATCTGGAACTGTTTTTTTTTTTGTTAAAAAATACAATTGTATACTTACAACAATGTTGTATACCTTGTACATTATTTAAATCTGAGATAACATAAACTTTTGAAATAGTAAGTGACATATAATCCCTAATATGAACTTGACACAGATTACAGTATCATCTATTTTTAAATTCTGGTCATATTTCATTTGAATGCCAACAATCAGGAACTTTTTAGTGATAGAGCCTTCCTAAAAAGAAGACAAATCCACAACATCCATTTTCTGATTACTTAAGTAATTCTAACAGACAGGCACAACTGGACATGTCTGAGGGAGAGGAAGCCAGACAGGACAATGATCCGCTAGCACTGAAACAGCAAACCCTACCCAGTCCTGTGATGGGTGTCCTGTTCAGGGTATGTACTTGCCCGTGCCCTGTGAATTCAGAGATGGGCTTCAAACCCACACATGATATGAACAGCATAGGTGAATTATAAAAAAAAATAATAATAAAAATCTAACAATAATTTAAATAAACAATTCAAATGACTTCCATAACTCAAAACAAACTTTCAGTTTGGGTGTACATTTTCTAAAAGACTGTTGCTGTTAGGGAACATTGTGAAACAATGATGTTCTGGCACACAGTCTGTAGGAAATTTGTGAATCAATTAGCCAAGACACAATAGTGTTGGACAACGATATGTGTGGTTGCTTGGCAATCTCATGATCTGAGATGACTGTTTGTTGTTACCTGTACACACCAAATTCACTTACACCATTTACTGAAAACATTTAATCTCATCTGCAAATTAACTGTTAATCGTATATAATCCGTATCCGTATATGGGACTGTGGTAGCCTAGTGGTTAAGGTACTGGACTCTGGACCAGAAGGTCGAGGGTTCAAATCCCACCTCTACCAAGCTGCCACTGTTGGGTCCTTGAGCAAGACCCTTAACCCACAATTGCTTGGATTGTGAGACTGTACCAATTGTAAGTCGCTCAGGATAAGGGCGTCTGCTAAATGCTGTAAATGTAAATGTATTAGAACTCACAGATTTGTGACATTTGATCATTTTCCTCAATATGAAAAATCGGCAAGTATATTTTTTCTCTTATTTGTTTAATTGATCAGCCATGATAATAAAAGCACCTCCATGTTTCTAGACTCATTTTAAATTGCATCAGCTCCACTCAACATATAAATGCACTTTGTATCTGATCCACTTGTACCAGTGCAACACACATATACCCACCACCACCATGTCAGCATCACTGAATGATCCACCACTCAAATCATACCCGTTATGTGGTTTCCCTCGCCATTGAAGAACAGGGAGTAAGGAGGTTAATTAGAGAGGTGCATTTCCTGAAGAAAATTTGAGTGTGATTACCGCTCTGCAATGGCCATCCCTTAGTGTACCTCATGGGCCCAAAGGTCATCACGTCACCTCAGATTGCACCCGGGACCAAGCTTGCCGAATTTCGTAGCCATAAGTCGAAAACTGACTGAGTTACAGTTATTGGCCCACCCAGGGGCCCCAGTGCCCACCGGTGTCTACAGGGCCAATGGTCATCATTAACACATACACCTTCTGATTGCACCCTGGACCAAGCTGCCAACTTTCGTGGCTGTAGGTCCAAAACTAACTGACTGAGTTACACTCATTGGCCCACCCAGGGGCCCCAGTGCCCACCTGGGGTCCAAAGGGGACCCCATGGGCAATCACATATCACTCGATTGCACCCAGGACCAAGCGTTGCGATTTTGTGGCTGTAGGTCGAAAACTGTCTGAGTTCGTCATTGGCCACCCCGGGGCCCCAGGCCCACCTGGGGTCCTCAGGGGCCCTATGGGCATCACATGTCACCTCAGACTGCACCCGGGACCAAGCCTGCTGTGTTTCGTAGCCCTATGTCAAAAACTGACTGAGTTACAGTCATTGGCCCCCCAGGGGCCCCAGTGTCCACCCCGGGGTCTACAGGGGCCCCATGGGCATCACAGGTCACCTCAGATTGCACCCGGGACCAAGCTTGCAGAATTTCGTGGCCGTAGGTCAAAAACTGTCTGAGTTACAGTCATTGGCCCACCCAGGGGCCCCAGTGCCCAGCCGGGGTCCAGAGGGGCCCCATGGGCATCACATATCACCTCAGATTGCACCCTGGACCAAGCCTGCTGAATTTCGTGGCCGTAGGTTGAAAACTGACTGAGTTATGATTCGTTAACTTTTGGCCCATTCATTTCCTATGGGAAAATTCGACTTTGCGGACCCCGCAGTCCCGACATAGGCCCTATACAAGAGCACACCATTCCCGACCAGAACCGGACGCAATGGCCCTGGAAACGGAGTCGATATCCGAAAGCGCGGCAGTTGAAATCGGCAAAACGTGGATTAATAATAATAATAATAAGAAGAAGAAAAAGAAAAAGAAGAAGAAAATAAGACTTGTTCGGGATAACAATAGTGTGGGCTGCCTATATAGGCACCACACTAATACAGTATGCACAGAAACATCTTAATTATAGCTGTACTTGTGAAACGACAAAGTCAAGTCAAGTCAGATCTATTTATAATATAGCGCTTTTTACAATGGGAGGTCATGTCTCAAAGCACATTACAAGTTAGATGATCGCTTAATATCTACGTCCAACCCAAATTTTTGAGCAACCTAGGCGACAGTGCAAGGAAAAACCTCCCTAATTGTTATGAGGAAGAAACCTTGGGATGACCAAGACCCAAAAAAGACCCAACCCTCCTTGGGCGGCCGTTAGATGATTAAATGGTAGAATAAAACTAAAATCATGGAGTCTACTTCAAATGAAATGTAAATATGCACATCGGCATTAATGGCCCTTGGGTATGATGGTGCTGGAGCCATGATGAACCGAAGCACCTTGGTGAAAGCTGCCAGCGGATAACATCATGTCTGGGGCTTGGAACAGGTACCGAACACAGCTCTGAAGAAAATAGAAATGTAATTAGTTATTGATTAAGAGCACAGTGTCTATTAACAATCACTGATGCCACGTCCTAGCATTAGACCCCCAGCAGCATATCTATAGCAGCAATAAGTCTAGAAAGTGGAGAACTGGTAGGTTAATACAGCCAAGGGTCCACATGAGCATCGACAACCCCACGTGCAGCAGAGACAGCACCCACCATCGCTGATCACCATAAGGCTCTTGGGACGGGTACAGACCCCCCAGCTCTGCCCTTAGTCTAATGCAAGGGATGCACGAGTCAGATCAAGAGGAACCGAAGCCACGCAGTTCAGCCAGAGCGACTCTTCTACTCTTATCCCTCGGACAGCTCCAGAATAGTGCTCATACATAGGACGATCGAGTTTCCAGAATGACTCCGGACGCCGGCCCCAGTGACTCAAGCCCATGCTCCTGGTCTAAACCAATCTACATCAATAGGACGCATGCGTAACACACGTTATTGTCTCATACTACTATCTCATAGGCTTCGAAATGTTTTGGTGGAGTGGCCTCTGATGTCATCAGACTGAAAGATGCAGGGGAAGTTTATTCCAAGTAGGCTTTTGGGGGCCATGTCTAAAAAGCCTTCACCGCCTTTGACAACACTTTAGTGACTGTTTTAATCTATAGGAACCCGGAAAAAAGTAGAGGATCATGGATTAAGACTGTAGAGACTTCCTCACAATAAGTGGGGCAGGCATAGTAGAGCTTTATAAGTTATAAGAAGTATCTTTTGTAATCACATGCGGAATTGACGGTAACCAGTGCAGGGGATGGAGATGAACAGAGTGATGTGTTAACAAGTGTATGCGACAGGACGCGAGTTACGCACTGTGCCGCAGTCGCAGTCATGAACTAGACCAAATGACAACGTCTTAGGTCTACGTAAATTTACTAAAGGGCATCCATAAAGGGCTTTGACGTACTCCAACCTTGAGGTTATACAACGCTGCAAATAAAGGCGCTATTGCTACATCTGCCACTCATTAAAAGAGAAGAATTTTCTTTCTAAAGTTTAGTGAATATTACGTATTGAAAGAAAGCAATTCGAGTATGCTGCTAAGGTGCACATCAAAGGAGAGATCTCCAATCAAATGGTGACACCCTAAGTTTTTTTACAATGGATTGGGCAAAGACTGGCCAACCTCAATTTAGGATAGATGTATTAACCTGTCTTTACAATTCCCGCCTTGATTCCCCACTAATAGAACCGCAGTGTTTCAGCTGAGTTTAAGTAAGAGAAAATTGCATAACAATCCAATCTTTTATTTCCTAATTTCCTTTACACAGTCCCTCAATTTTGTTGATTTGTAAGGCTTGTCCCCCATTTGGTTTAGTACTCTGCATGTATGTACTATCTTTCGCCTCTGTATTCATCTTCTTGGCAGGGAACCTAATGCCATGTTTGACACATAACTGAGCCTAGTTGCGCATGTCAAGGAATAAAAGCAGGCCAGCACTGACCTCCTGAGCACAGCCAGAAACTTCACGTTTTAGAGCTTAGACCTGATTATTTACTGTGAACAAACTGGTACTGGTCGGTTAATAGGATTTAAACCAAGAAAGTGCTAATACCCCTTAACACCTACAGTATTTTCTATCTGTTTTTGTAAAACAATCATTAGGTGGGGCTTGGTAGTGGGGTTGGGCCGAAGGGGGGGGGGGGGGGACTGGGCTGGCACTTAAATCTAACGGAACAAGAAAAGACACACAATCCCTTATCTGAGGGGCAATAAAGTAAATAATTTATAATGAAATGTTTCATAAATACCATGTCCCTTGAGGTAACTGCAGAGCTGCTGATGTAACGTCTTTTCTAAGATTTTGGACAGAACGGTAGATTGAAATTGGGTCTATGAATTAGATCTCACACAAGGGTCAAGATTGCTTTTTTTTAATCAGTGGTTTTGATTAACGGCAGACTAAGGATTTGGCACATAACCAAAGGTAAGGGATGAATTTAACAATAACTTTTCGCTCCCGCGTTCAAGTGTCTGCGTGAAGGATCGTACTAGGAAGGTGTGTGATGTCGTGCTATAACACAAAAGGACATTTCTTGGGGGGGGAGTAAACATGTATGAATTGGGTCTAATAAACATTTTGATGACTAGACGATCTGATCAGTCGGAGAGTTTTCAGTATTAGTACTTGGGGTAAAAGATTTCCAATCTTGATTGTACGCTAATGTTAACCGATGGTCGGGAAGGTTGCTGAATTTTGGTGATGTTATTAGCATCGGGTTTTTAGTAATGCCTATGTTGTTCTATCTTATCATTACAAAGTCAGAGATCTTACTGTAAAATTAACACATAATGGGAGAATCACTTTCTGTAGGGTTTTTTTTGTTAATTTGGAGACTGTATTAAAGAGAAACCTTGGATTATTCTTATTTTTCTTTATGAATGAGAAGTATGCAGCTTTAGCTTTAGTAAGGGCATGCTTATACTCTGCCATGCTGTCCCTCCAAGCAATCTTAAACACCTTCAATTTACTATGTCTCCACTTGCACTCTGAACGCTGTGTTCTTTGCTTTAAGGTACGGGTGTGGTCATTATACCATGGTGCTAGCCTTTTTTCTCTAATGTGTTTAACCCTAGCAGGAGCAATCGTATCCAGGGTTGAGCGAAGCACACATTCTAATTGGTCATTTACACACTCAAGATGATTGATCTCCGTAGGTGTATTAAATTTCAAGTCTGGTAGGTTTTTAATAAAAGCAGCTGGAGTAGCAGATGTGATAGTGCGCTTGGTGTGATAACGAGGCAGAAGGATTTTACTAATTAGAGATAACTTAAATACTAAAAGATACTGATCTGAAATCAAATCACTTTGCGGGAAAACATCACTGTTATCTATATTGATACCAAATGTTAATATTAGTTCTAAAGTATGATTACAGCAGTGAGTTGGTGCCATTACATTCTGAGTGATACCCATGGATTCTAAGTTGGACTCAAAAGTGATTTTAAGTGGATCCTGCTCATTGTCAAAGTGAATATTGAAATAACCTACAATTAAAGCCTTATCTGTTGACAGTAGTAAGCAGGAAAGAAAGTTAGCAAATTCCTGAAGAAATTATGAATAGGGACCAGGACGGTGGTAAATAGTGATGACCTGAAAAGAGTGTGGTTTTGACTTCCATAATGATGGATCAGTCACATTAAGAATCGGTATTTCAAATGAATTAGCCTTGTAATGGGATTTAGTTGTAACACCTAGCTCTTTGTCAAAAATTGTGGCTACGCCTCCCCCCCGACCATTAAAATATATTAAATTTTACATAACAGGTATGATTTGAGTGGTGGATCATTCTCAGCACTGCAGTGATGCTGACAAGGTGGTGGTGGGTATATTTGTGTTGCACTGGTACAAGTGAATCAGGCTTCTTAAATGAAGCCTCACCTCCTGGATACAGTCATGCTCATCGCCCTGATGAGCATGACTGTATCCAGTAGGTGAGGCTTCATGTAAGGTTAAATATTCATCCGGTCTAATCCAAGTTTCAGTGAGACAGAGAGCGTGTAAGCATTTATCAGTGATCATTTCAGTTACAATCACTGCTTTGTTTGTAAGTGATCTAATGTTAAATAATCCTAGCTTTAGTCTAAGGTTGTTATTTATATGGGGTGTATCTGTGTTTATACTAATGAGGTTATTAAAACAGACTTTTTGAGTGCGTTCACGTTTAAGACAGATGCGGGTAACAGACACAGTTTCAATATTTGTAGTTCTACAAATACAGACTATAATTAATATGTTTCTGTGCGTACTTTATTAACCTCCTTACTGCCTGTTCTTCAATGGCGAGGGAAACCACATAACAGGTATGATTTGAGTGGTGGATCATTCTCAGCACTGCAGCGATGCTGACATGGTGGTGGTGGGTATATGTGTGTTGCACTGGTACAAGTGGATCAGATGCAGCAGTGCTGCTGGAGGTTTTAAACACTGTTCCCACTCACTGTCCACTCTTTTAGACAGACCTATCTTGTCATTCTACCCTGCCGATCTAAACTCAAAGACAGTTGGTCATCTGTTGCCGCACAGTTTGTGTTAGTCATTCTCTAGTCCTTCATCAGTGCTTACAGGATGCTGCCCGCAGGACATGGCTGGCTAGATATTTTTTTGGCTGGTGGACTATTCTCAATTCAGAAGAGACAGAGGCATTTACAAACTGCAGCACAAGTGCTGTCTGTGTCCACTTGTACTGCACATGTAACATTAATAAGTTTGAAATTTAACTGTATTATACTGTATATACAGTGTGAGCTATCAGGCATATATAATTTTGAAATGTCTCTCTGCCAGTAGTTGGGTTGTTAGTGAGCGAGTGGTGCGCTATGATGGCCTGCCACGTTGTCCACTACCTTATGGCTAATATTTCTGGGTAGAACTTTAGATCCACAGTAGCACTCACTAGAATTCAACTAGCTACATAATAGCATATGAAAGCACAGCCTTGACTGTTTGTGAATTAGTATTTATGTATGCTAAAGCCTTGAATTGTGTTGGTGACATAAAAAGTTATGGGATGCCCTCAGGGAAAGTTGGTATACCATAGCATTTCATTGTTCTAATGAGGAACATTTACACTGATCAACAAGCCACACAATGGTTCCATGTCACAAAGGAAGGTAGACATGGCTATGTAATATCATTATATAACATGACATGTATTCAGAGAAAGAGGCTTGTAAGAAGATAATAGAGAATTCAGGACTGTTGGAAGAAATATTAATAACATTTTAATTGACAATAACATGACAATGATAGTAGGACATCAAGAATATATGAAGGGCATTAAGGGCATTGGACTTCAGCTGAATATGAAGTAAACATTGTTGAGAGCTGCCAATACCATGGGCTTCACCATTGCAGGTGATGTAGAAGTAGTGGACAGCTTCTACCAACTTGGAAGAACCATATGACATGGATTGACACTCAGCACAACAAGGAACTTAGAAAGATCTTCATATATAGTGATGTGACTCTATAAACTAGTATCACAGCAGGCCAGATGATGGTCTTTTTTCTGATCCTTTGTTGATGTGAAAGCTGGACAATAAAAAATGTAACACAAAAACTATTGAAGCCTTTGCATTTTTGTGCTGACAATGACTTGGATGGCAAAGAAAACATTAAAAATAGGGATCCTTGATCACGTTACCTTTCACTTGAATGTCAAGTATTCAATATGAAGGTCTCTGTTGTGGACAAATTATGGGAAGAGAAAATGTCTTGGAAAAGACATTTATATTTGCAGCAACTACAGAGAAAGTGGAAGAGGAAGAAGAGCAACGAATTGGATACAGTCAAAGGAATTATTGGGAAGAAAAGAAGCTAAGAAACAGGAGCCAGGAACCATACAACAGGGAGATGTGCAAAGACACACAACAAGGAAGAGCACAGGGAGGGGGGTTAAATAGGGAGAACACAGCAGGCTGTAATTGAGCAGCCCAATGTGTAAAGAGAAAAGTTCCAGAAGGGAGACATGAAGGATGATGTAGCTAGGAGCTGTTGCTGATACCCACCACCCTGACCTTTCCCTTAAGGTGCAGCTCTGAAGTGGTGAAAGAAAACAGGAGAAAAAGTGGAAAACCACGATTACCTGAAGGAAGGGAAACAGAATACTGTGGAAAATAATTACATGCACAAGGGGGGCGAGCACACAAGACACACAAAACATGGCAACAAACTTCAGTTTCCTGAGGGCAGCTGGAGACCAAAAGCATGGGCTGCAGGTGATGAAGGAGGTGCTGCAGGGGCCACAGATGACAAAATAGGGACTGTAGACATTGAAGCAGGTGCCACAGGGGCTGAGGCAGGGGCCACAAGAGGCAAGGAAGAACCACTGGAGCTGAGGTGAGAACTACTGGCACTGACACAGGAGCCACAGGAGCTGAGACAGATATCTAAAGAGCCCTGTATGTGATGTCAAGCAGAACAGGAACCATGGAAGTGGTGTTGTGCAGGGTAGGGGTGTGGGAGCAGTATCAGGCTGAGGAGGGGCTGTGGGAGCAATGGTTGATGGGGCCTGGAGGTGGTGGGGATCAGTCAAAACCTGTCATAGTGATGTCAGGAGAGTCAGAAAGTGCCTTGGTGGACTTTGACTCCCTGGGTGAATGCTGTGAAGACCAGATGGAGGCTGTGGAGCTGTTCTCAGTGATTGTGAATCATACAAAGACATGAACAAAAGCAGACAAACTGTAACAGAAACAAGCCAGAAAAGAAACAGAAAAGAAGCCAGAATGCAGGAGCCAGTAAACAGGAGCAAGGAAAAATACAACAGGGAGTTGAGTGACAACACTCAACAAAGAAGAGAACAACTATGTCCCCCCACATAGTTGATGCGCTACTCAAGTGTCTACTGGGAGGTAAAACATCATTAAACCTTGAACAGTTCCATTCAAGCTTAAGGGTCAGCAGTTAAGGCTGTCATCACAAGAAAAAAATTGTATCTGTTAATTAAAGCACATCTTCCTACTGAGTCCTAAGAGAAATATGCAATGATGGAAAAACATATTCAGGTGTAATTATGTTCAAGCCCATAGGAGACAGTCTAAATTGAGCTTATATAATAATAAATAACCTGCAACTAAGAGAGAATAAGGATTAAATTGGAATTTTCATTTTCATGCATGTTTTATATACACACACACATACAGTGGTGCTTGAAAGTTTGTGAACCCATTACAACAAATGAGACAAAAATATACTTCATCATTTATTTATCGAGGGAAAGGATCCAATATTACATATTAGTGAGTGGCAAAAGTATGTGAACCAAAGCTTTCAGTATCTGGTGTGACCCGTCCGTGCAGCAATAAGTGCAACTAAATGTTTCCTGTAACTGTTGATCAGTCCTGCACACCAGCTTGGAGGAATTTTAGCCCATTCCTCTGTACAGAACAGGCTCAACACGTTAACTTGTGGTCGTTGTCTTGTTGCATGACCCACCTTCTCTTGAGATTCAGTTCATGGACAGATGTCCTGACATTTTCCTTTAAAATTCTCTGATATAATTTCATAATTCATTGTTCCATCAATGATGGCAAACCGCCCAGATGCAGCAAAACAGACCCAAACCATGATACTACGTTCTCTTTAGCAAACTGCAGATGAGCGACAATGTTCTTTCTGGAGAGCAGGGGCTTTCTCCTTGCAACCTGATATTCACACCATTGTTGTTCAGTGTTCTTCGGATGGTGGACGCATAAACATTAACATTAACATTAGTCAATGTGAGAGAGGCCTTTAGTCGCTTAGAAGTTACCCTGGGCTCCTTTGTGACCTCGCCAACTATTACATGAATTGCTCTTGGAGTGATCTTTTTTGGCCAACCACTCCTGGGGAGGGTAACAATGGTCTTGAATTTTTTCCATTTGTACACGATCTGTCTGACTGTGGATTGGTGGAGTCCAAACTCTTTAGAGATGGTTTTGTAACCTTTTCCAGCCTGACGGGCATCAACAACTATTTTTCTGAGGTCGTCAGAAATCTCATTTGTTCATGCCGTGATACACTTCCACAAACGTGTTGTGAAGAGCAGACTTTGATAGATCCCTGTTCTTTAAATAAGACAGGGTGCCCACTCACACCTCATCCCATTGATTGAAAACACCTGACTCAAACACCTGGGTTGCACCTCAAACTGTGTGCATTTTGTAGCATATACTTTTGTGTTTCAGACCTACTATTAATATGAATTAATACATCTGTTAGCCCAGGAGAGCCAAGTGATATAAAGTTGAGAGGCACTGACAAAATTATACAGGAAAGCCATTATTGATTTCTGGATGTATCCCAGATACATACTCCTTCATAAGTACATCAGATTAATTCACCCCCAATGATATTTTACACATCTGTAATATACAATGGGCAATTTGGGATAGAAGCCATGTCTGCATCGGTTTAGCAAGCATTGGGAGAGCTCCAACAACAAACACCGTAAACAAACTACCAGTACACATCAGCACACAGCAATTAATGTCGGAAAGAAGTCTGTAAAGATGTACTTGCAAACTCAACAGTACAGAACTTTAACTGCTGGAATCTCTTGGAGATTAGCATTTGGATTAGCACAACACTCTGGGTTGTTAAGAATGAAAACCTGACATGCTGTACACTTTCTTTACCTGATTACAAATTCCAGGGTCACAAACAAGACAGCTGAGATGATCGCAGTACGGCTAATCTTAATGCAAACAAGCAACTATTCACAACACTTGTGGTTCAGTCTCCCACACACTGCTAAATTTGACAGGAAATTCTAATTAGAGTTTGGATTTAGCTTTGCTCTCCTTCATCTGTGACAGAAAACCAGGAACATTTCATCCATATTTAACTGTGTGTGTGATAGTGTTACCTTGTATACAATGTTCCTAATAGAGCCAACTTGTTCTTATGTGAAATGTCTGGGCCTCCTAAATTTTTTTCTCTCAAACACACACACACACACTTCTTCAACTCCCTCAGACTCTCCTGTTTTCCTTTCCTCTTTCTATAGTGTACGGTTATAGAGCTGGCACACTTCAAAGCAGCAGAAAGTTACCATTTCTCTGGCGGGAGAAACGTACGGCGCTGCTCTCTTGAGAATTACTTCAGAAAACATCTCTCGTCTCTTTAACTCTGTGGCCTCCGCATGACACCATGGTAAAGACGCGAGGAGGCGGAGGGAGAAAAGTCCTTACAGAAGAGAGGAAACAGAGAAAAACAGAAAGTAAAACTTTTGCCGAATGCTACATCAGTGAGGTTTTGCTCCACAAGCTGGCAAAGGGATGACAGTTTCTAGGGAGAGTTCGTCTGGAGTGCAGGGTGAGTGGGTGCACATGTTTGTGTATATGTGTGAGTGGGCCTTCATCAGTTACGTCACCAGCTTACACAAGCCTATTCCTCTGGAGGATTTTGCTCAATGTATTTATTTCTATGCTCAAAGCCTTAACAGGAGGCACTTGGATTGTGCAATGGTCCAAAGCTTGTCACAGTGGTGCAGCAAGCCTCTGGCCTGGACGGGCACAACAAATAGAGGAGTGTTATGATAACATGGTCAAATGACCATACTATAGTGCTTACAGAACATAAATAAATAAATCTTTCCCAGTTTCCCAGCTGTATTTACACACTATAACCCTCAATATCAATTTCAAAATAACATTTGAAAAGGTTGGACTGTATGGAAAATGCAAAAAAAAAAAAAAAAAAAGATGAACTAATAAATAAATAAATGCAGCCTGTCTTACATTTACTTTGACTTTCATTTAATTGCAGACAGATGTTGTCAACATGTTGTTGATAAAAGTCTGGATGGTCTTTTTCGTCATTTGACCATGATACACGTTTTCGAATGAGGGTCCATCCTTCATTCCTCTGAGCCCAGAAAAGAAATCACTACTTTTGTACATGGTTAATATAACGTGTCTTTTTTGCACGCTAAAATTTTATGTGGCACTTGTGAATGTAACTCCGTATTATAATGCTTGCCAAAGGTTTGCCAAAGTAATCCCCTGCCCATATGGCTACATCAGTTAATTATGAATGACAGTTCTTGCAGTGCTATCTGAGGGATCTGAGCTCAGGGGAGTTCAGCTTAGGCTTGCACCCTTGCCGTTTAAACTGAAATTTCTCAGGATTCCTTGAATCGTTTAATGACATTATGCACTGTAGAGGGAGCAATATGCAAAGTCTTTTTGGATACTGCTTTTATACCAAATCAATCTGTCCCAACTTTTAGGAATTAGTAAAAAAAATGCATTTTTGGTGATTATCCCCTTTAAATTAACTATTGTAAGTTTTGTTTTTTGTTTTTTTGGTTCAAGAAATCACCTTGTAGATCACACACCAGCCTAAATCACCCCACCTGGCATCAATTGTAATGGTTTTCATTACACCCAACTAATACTGGCTGTTTCTTGATATTTCCAATTTTTGTAGTGCATGGTAACAAAAATAACTTTAGAAAGATGCTTTCAAAAGGGCTCTGGGCTAAAGCTGTTGAAAGGCTCAAACTAGGCGAAGATATACAAGAGGACTTTTCTTTAACTGTCCCTTGGAGTAACTTTCATAGTATTGTTAGTATTAGTGGAAAGTGTATGGCACCACAAACCCTTTGCTTAATCTGGGCCTTCCTTCCAAACTGGAGGACTGAGGAAGGAGGATATTGATCAGAAAGCTACCAAGAAGCCAGACTTGGTGGACTTTGTGCATCTTTATGGCTTAGATTATTTTGTTCATGTGACAACAACCTCAAACGCTTTACGCAAAGCAAGTTAAACACAAAACATATCTACTGTGAAACATGGTTTTGGCACAATTGTGTGGTGTTTTTTTATCTGGGATGCGGAATTGGTCATTAGGAAAATGGACACTACCATGTTCACCCAAATTCTTGAGGAAATCTACAGCCTTCTGTTAGACAGCTAAAGATAGGGAAGATTAAGTTCCAGCACAACAGTGACCCTAAACACCATATCAATAAAAAGTGCCTTAAAGATAAGCAGGTGAATGTCTTTGAGTGGCCAAGTTAGAGACCTGACCTAAAGCCGAACTGTGGATTAACTTAAATAGAGCAGTACATTTCTGCAAGTAACAATGGGGAAATATTCCCCAATTTAGGTGTGCAAAGTTATTAGAGGCATATTTAACCCTTATATGGTCTTTGTTTTTTTTTTTAAACAGGGAGTTCTGCTGGGTCTGGTGGGCCCATTGCATTTTGGGGCTTTTAATTCAACATAATCAAAACTTTTTTGTTAAAATACTCAGCAGATGTTTACTTAATCCCAATCGCAAGTAATAGAAACAACACGTTCAATTTGTTCCCTTTATCTTTGTTAATTCACATTTATGAACAAAAATGCCACTCGTTTTTGTTTATTTCTTTAATTAAAATGTAACAGAATAAGAAAATTCATCATAAAACAGGCATAACTGGAAATTAATCAACAAATGTACAAAAACGTTTTTCGAAGTTTTTTTTTTTGTTTTTTTTTTTTTGACTGCCAAGTGTGTAGGTCCTGGTCAAGTTAATTCAGATTTATTTATTTAGCACTTTTTACAATGGAGCATTGTCTCAAAGCAACTTTACAATTTTAGATTATCTCCTAATATCTATGTCCAATCCCAAATTGAGCAAGCCTAGAGTGACAGTGGCAAGGAAAAACTCCCTAAGTGTTATGAGGAAGAAACCTTGGGAGGACCAAGACTCAAAAAGGGACCCGACCTCATTGGGTGGCTTAGATGATAATTGTAAGAATCAAACTAATTTATCTAAACTAATAAGTCTTGGAGTCAGTCCAGGATTTGAGTCTAAGCAGGAAAAGTCCTTGGTGGCACTTTGTCCCCAGATAACCGGAGGAGGGAGAGAGTTACTTCCCTATGGTGTGGCCCGGGTATGATGGGGCTGGGGCTGAAGCTGAAGCGGATGAACATCATGTGTGGGACTGGAACTAGTACAGGAACAGAGCTCAGAGAGAAAACATCTCATTGTTGTCATTCTTGAGCAACAAGACCATTCAATTCTGCCATTTTTTGATCCTTACATCGTCATTTGCAAACTGCTGACAGTCTGGTCCTATGGCTTGTTGCTCACCGGCTGGTCCTGGGGCTGGCTGCTGGCAGGCAGGTCCTGAGGTGCGCTTGCGTTTTGGAGCTGGATGACGGGCTGGTCCTATGGGGATCATTGAAAATGTTTTCTGATTTATGTTCCACACAGAAAATGAGCCAAAGCCAATGAATCTTACTTTGAAAAAAATTAAATTAGTATAATTGTTATTAAGCTAAATTCTGAAAACGGGTCCCACAGACCCGAAGACCTTATAAGGGTTATACAGACTGATGGCTGTAATTAAAGTGTGGTTCTATGAAGTCTTAAATCAGCAGGCTGATGACCTTTCCTGCCGGTTTTCAGATTCATTTACAAAACTGCATTTTTTTCTCATTACATGAATATAATTGATTATATCAATGGGGTATGATGGCATCTGAACTATATATGATATTGAACTCAGGCTTTAAGATCATTTGGTTAATAAGTTTATGAAACATGAATGACAGTCTGTGAGACTGTGTGTGCGTGTGTGTGAAAAGAGAAAAGGAAAACAGCTTCACAAAGGCCAACTAGCATGAAGCCAATCAGACTGTTGTGGCGGATGGGCTTTTGTAGCAGCAGCTGTAATTGTGGGGGCAATTACTGAAGCCTGATTACAGGGTCTAATTGGACAAAACAATGCCATTTTAACGACAAAGGCCTCATCAGAATGAGTGGCAGTAATTTTAACGAAATATCTGGTACGAAGTGAATACAGAACCAAATGACAAAGCAGTATGCTATCTGTTTGTGTGTGTGGTTGGGGGGGCAAGCTTATATATCATTTTAAATACCAAATGTCCACATATGAATACATAGAGTAGATTTGTTTTTCACCAATATTGGGATAATTTCTTGCAACTTTCTTCTGAATAAACCAAAGGAGACAAAATATTAAGTTGGTGTGGGTGTAGACTTCATTAGCTACAGCAGTATTATGTCAATTAAAAGCCCTCACAATGTCAGGAAGATACAAAGAGTGTGCATGTTTGTTGGGATGAGAGAAGGAGTGTCATATTTAATTGTATTCAATACCGGTACATATAATTGTATTAATTTATCTCACAAATAATGCAGTAGGATTGGGAGAATAATGCATCCTAGATGCAAATAAGTTATCTATAAAGCTTCTGGTTAAATTCCTCACATATTACATTAAAACTTAGCTGACCTGTTACTGAGAATAAGACTACTTCTATGCTTATTTGCTTTTAATAAAGCAACTTAAAGCTTGGTTTATAGTAGAAGCACTTTATGGTGTCATCAGGTAAAAACTTCTTGCTTACCCTTTCTCATGTTCCTTACTTTTCTTAATATAGACTCATTCTCACACACACACACACACACACACACAAACACACACACATTTCCAAGTAGTGCATCTGTTGGAATCAAATTAAATTTTATGTGTGAATGTAATAATGATATATGTAAGTGATTACGATATTATTACGATATTGTCGCAAAAGGTTAAGTTTATTGAGGAAAACCGTAGAATTGGAGGCAAACAAGTTCCATATGGTATTTTCTGGCACCTTTTCCCACATATGTTGCAGCTTGACCTATAGATCCTGCACACTTGTAGATTGCCAAAGTTGGTGTTCTGCTAATAAATGCTCAGTTGGTGATAAATTTTGCGACTGGGCAGGCCAAGAAATTGATCCTTGCTGTGCTTGAGTGAGCATTATCCTGCTGAAAAATGACAGTTGGAAGCCCTGCCATGAGAGCCAGCAAATGCGGCTACAGGATGTCTGGACCATATCGTAGAGTTCTTACTGTCCCTTACATTACTGCTATGGGTGACTGTTGTATGTGATGGCTCCTCAGATCATCAGACCGGCAGTTGGGGCAGTGTGTCGCTTCACATCAAAGGCAGGATTGAAGCGCTTACCATGAGGCCTCCATACTTGTACTCGATGGTCGATGGATCCCAGTCAGAACCTGGATTTGACGCTAAGACATTACGTTTCCAATCCGTATGATCCAACTGCAAATGAAGGCGATGGAGGTTGGCTGTCAATGCCTGGACACATAATGGGTGCCTTGACAATAAATTTACTTCTGCTAAGCACCTCGAAATGAGTCTAGATGGTGAGCAGTTCATCAAAATGACCTTTCTCTCTCTCATTCCAATGATGTGCCCCCTCTCAAAGTCTGGCAAGTCTGTAAAATGTTTGAGTGCATTGTAGATGCATTGTAGGAGAGAACGCTGAGAGAACGCTGAGAGAACGCTGAGAGAACGCTGAGAGAACTGACGCGAGGATTGCGAGGATCTGGCAACCCAGACTGATCCGCGGTTGCACACAGGACGCCGTGTCGTAGCTGCTAGCAGATATTTACCTTTGATATTTTTTAATTCCCGCATCTGTATCATATATAATCGTATATATAGTAGGTTTAAAGAGCACGCTGTGGTGTTTGTCAGGTGTCATTACCCTCGCTTACCCTAGTGATAACCTCGGATACCCCCGCATTTACCTCGCGTATGTTTAATTTCCTCAGTGGCGGAGGCCCATCTCCGGGTTTATTGAGGCAGCAACATAGCCAGCGGCACTTACCTTCACCCCTCCGTGGACCGCGCGATCCTGCAGGGCCAAGTGGTAGCTAGCCTTGGAAGAGGGCCAGCGCAAGGTTTGAGGTTCAGTAGGGCTGTATAGTCGGTAGACGTTTTATGGCGAGATCCACGATCCCTTTGTCTACCGGCACTATCCATCCGCTCACAGCCTTCCTCACGTTCGTGGTGGTTTCGGCACTTCCTTTTTTCCTCAGCCCCTCCTGAGCTTAACCGGTAAATCCTTTTCTCTTAAGCCTGTGTTGTCCTATCAGTGGGGGAACGGACGGTGTCCGGTTCCCGTTCACCTACTTCTGTAGGGTGGCACTTCGGCCATCCGCTTGCTCTAGCCTGCCCGGCTGTTTTGCCGAGCATTATGAAGGTTTTCCTTTCAGTTCTAGTGTCGCGCCAGCCACGTCGCTGCAAGCACGGCCAGTGGCTCTTCTTCCTACCCAGCTATTATGCATTTATCATTCTAAGGACATCTCAAGATGTCTTGACAGCTTTAGATAAGAACACTCCCAAGACCTGGTGATGGCTGGGTGTGTTTTCCATGAGTGTGTCCCTGTCCCGGTGTTCCAGTAACAGTACAGGCACATCTAGCAGTCAATGACCTTTCACCAAGACGGTACACTTACATCAAAAGTAATAGAATTTTTTATAGGCAGCAGGGGGGAAAACTTTATGCCTTCTTGTTGACAAGACTCAGTGTCTAATCAGATCACCACTGGACCTGCAATACCACCTGGTGGTTGCAACCTGGGCCCATCTTCAGTGACTCTCTCCTAGATCACTGGGTGTTTCGGGTCTTAGTCATACACCCTCACTCGGGCGACCCAGCGGGGGTGATCAATCCCCCCGACCTGACTTGTGTTCAGGTAGCACACTACGACACGCCTCCCCCTCCTCAACCAGAGGCCACGTTGAAGCCTTCTCAACTTGCTTCCAAGATGTTCTTGGTGGCTCTTCGCCTATTCAGTCCGAAAATCCCTAGGAGTCCAAGGACCACGGTGTAGGGATCGCTGCCTGCCAAAGCCCCCTGCAGCCCACCTCAATTGGCTCGCAGCGGGGCCTTCCACCCATTCCTCCGGCACTCAGCCACAAGTTCTGCATATTTTGCTCTCTTCCTACTCCTGGGCTTCCTCCATTTTTCTGTCCTCCCAGGGAAACTGTTAGCTCGAGGAGCACCACCCTGCCTGCTGGATGTTGACATCAACACCATTTTGGGCGGAGTGTTGTGGCTGCAGGAAATTGCGAACATTGGGGGAGGGGAAAGGAATGCGCAACTGTCTCCCCAGATCAACCAAGAGCTGCCAGTCCCTTGATGTTGTAAGCAGGCCCCTTGGATCTCTTGGAGGGGTTGAGGTTTCACCCCTGCTCGGAACAAAAGCAATTGTTCTCCTGGTTGGCTGTTGTCCCTTGCTGGTATGATGCCGGTGCAGACGGTGTCTGCTATTACCCGCAGGCCTGGTCATGGCGCCAGCAATACCGCCGTCTCCCAAAGCCCTTTGGGCAAACAGCTGAGGGATATGTTCTAAAGAGCCCTTTCCTCTGGGCGAGGCTGGCACACAGGTGAGTCTGTCAGCCCCAGGTAAACAGGTTAGCAGGGCTTGGGAGGACACTCATATACCGAATTTTTTTGGACAAGAAACTTGAAAATGATTGTGGCTCTGCCTTCCACAGTTCAGTCCAGGTTGATTTTCCGGCTATGTGATGTGACATTTCTCCCACTTAGTCCCGGGCCCCCTGCTTGCTCATGCCCACCACTGTGCTGAAGCGAGCCTCTTCCCACCTCTGCCCCGAACCTCCTCCTGTATGAGTTTCCGCCTTTCCTTTCCTTTAGCTCTGCTGAAGCAAGGCTTCGGGATGCTGCCCAGCCCCTGCCCGACCTGTGGCCCACCATGGTTCCCACCAAGGTACTGTGCCGCAGCTAGCTTTGCCTCTGCTCTCTCCACTTGCATCCTGGGCACCGCCACTTCCTTCCTGTGCGAACCTCCACACCTGCTGAGGATACCCATCCCATCAGCCTGAGTCTCTGTAAGAAGGACCTCTCTGGCTCGGGCGGACCTTGGAAACTCCTCTGTGACACTGCTGAAAGAACAACAAAAAAAATCACAAAAACCCACAAACAAAAACCCAAACCACAAAAAACAAAACAAAACACAAAAAAAACAACAAAAACAACAACAACACCAACAAAAACCCCAAACCAAACCACCCACACACAAACCCCCCCCCACAACCCCAACAAAACCACCCACCCACCCCCACCCTTTTTTTTTTGCTGAAAGGAAGCTGAAGCTTAGTCCCGTGCCCAAACCAGTGCAATACTGCTCTCAGAACTCCGTGGCAGGCCAGCCACCTGCGCAGGTGCTGGCTTGATCTTCCTTTCAAAGCTCTCCACGGTGTCTCCATGGTCGGATTTCTTACATCAGCAGTGGCCAAAGGAGACGAGGTAGGATGTTGTGCTGATAGATCCAGGGCCTTGAACTTCCCAGGAAGTCCAGACTTTTTGTCCACAGCTAAGGAGGGACAACTGGTTGAGGTTATCGCTGGTTACTTGACGTGCACTGGTGTCCTTCAGAATCACCAGTGAAGAGCTTCTTCCAAGACTCTTCACTGGTTTTTCGGACACAGGACGGAATGGTGATGTTTCCCAAACTGAATCAGAAGCGGTCTGTCATTTTCCCTTTCCTCAGGACCAAGGACCTGGACTTCCCAGGCTTGAAACTCATTCTTGCCCAAGTAATGAGTCGATCCAAACCTTGTAGGAGCCATCTGCATCCAGGCACTGATGTTGTAGTTACCGTGAGATCGTCCATGAATGCTCTTATCGGTAGCTGTCGGGTACCAGATCTAGACAATGGACCTCGGCACTCCACTTCTGCTGACTTGACCAGCATATTCATGGCGAGGGCGAACAGGGACACAGAGATCGTGCAGCCGGTGATGATGCCTTTTTCCAGACGATGCCAATCTGATGTTGACGCCCCAGAGGACACCCTCAGACTAAAATGGTCATAATAGTCGAGGATGAGATGGCGCACCTTCTCTGGGACATGATATTTACTCAGGGACAACTCCACCAACTTATGTGGAATTGACCCATAAGCATTGGCAAGGTCCAGCCAAAGTACTGCCAGATCTCCCCTGCTCTCCCTTGCTTCGCGGATCAGCTGGGTCACTACGCCAGTGTGCTCGATGCAACCTGGGACTCCTGGGACTCCGCCTTTCTGCACAGAGATATCGATGTAGGAGTTCTTCAGCAGAAATCTCATGAGGCGGTTGGAGACAATCTTAAAGAAGGCCTTGCACTCTACGCTGAGAAGGGAGATTGTTCTGAACTGCTCGATGTTCTTAGCATTCTCCTCCTTGTGGATCCATACTCCCTCTGCATACTTCCACTGCTGGGGTACCTTCCCTCTTTTCCAGATCACTCTGAAGATCTTCCACAGGCACTCCAGCAGACGGGGGCACTGTTTAAAGACCTTGTACGGAACCCCACTTGGGCCTGGTGCAGATGCCGCTCTGGAAGCTTTGATAACCTCCTTGACTTCCTTCAGGGTGGGTGAGCTACTGTCAAACGGGGTGCTAGGTTCAGGAGGGCATACAAGAACTTCACAGTGGCCAAGGACTTGGTCTCTCATGCTGTCGTTGTAAGTATTACTTATGTGGCGGTTGATGTCTTCCTTCGGACATGAGAGCTGACCACTGCGTTTCTCTCCCAGCACCTTCTTTGCAAAACCAAATAGGTTTGCGATGAAGGCACTGTGCTTGCGAGCCCTCTCCTTACCCCTCTTCCTGTGCCACTCAACCTGACGGAGGGTGAGTAGCTTCTCCCTTACCACAACCCTCAGTTCTGCCAAGCCTTCCTTCTCATCATCATTAGCCTTCTTGTACTGGCTCCTTAATATCCTCAGCTCCTTTCTGAGTTGAGAGATCTTCTTCTCACGCCGGTTTGGAATTGGTGCTGTTGTAGTCTTGGTGGCACGATGTTCCTTGTGCAAACCTATTCTGATGCGATGCATTATTATGAGTGTGCTCATTGTTCCTTAGACTCTGCTCCACATCACCCTTTTGCTGCTGCGGCAAGGGGCTGAACTGAATCAACATCTACATCAAAACTGCTGCCACTCGACTCCTTGTTGGCAGCGGGCCACAAAAATCCGACAATGTTCTGATGGGTATGCTTGAGGGTGTCGGCGGTACTTAGCGGTAGTGCACGGAGGCTCTGGGCACTGTGGGGTGTCTCCGGGCCTGGATCCTCCTCCGTCTCACCAGATGCCGTACTAGGTACTGGCACTGTGCGTTGCACCACAGGATTCCTTAGGCAGCGCATCTTGGTCTGATGTATCTTTAGACCTGTCAGATTTAGATAATCATTTACATATCAATAAGAACTGGCTTACTGACTTACTTGCATGCCGAGTTTGCAGCAATCTGACAAATTTTTCTCTTGCTAAGTTTACTTTGTTTATAATGTTGTCTTTTTTCTTTTTGTTGTTTCATTTCTTTGTAATTTTTTTATTGGTTTCAATTTCCATTTTTCTTTATTGCATTATAGGTATTAGTCTTTCCATTTTCTCATTTCCTTTCTGTCTGTTCTCAGTTTTCTCTGTATTTCTGTTTTTCACATTCTTACGTTTGATTTATCTTTGCTTCTTTTTTAAATATTTCTCACAACTCTATTTAATTTTTTTTTTTCCTTTTTAGAGTATTTACTTCTATACTTTTTTATTACGTGTATGTTTGGTGAAGAGATAAAAAGTGCTGTATGTATATTCAAGGTAGAGAAGAAGAGTGTGTGTGTGTGTGTGTGTGTGTGTGTGTTTGTGTGTGTGTGTGTGTTGTGGCCCCTCAACCAGAGCAGCAGGCAGCTGTTCTGGTTGAGACTCAAGCCTCCTGGCACTCCTCCACTCTCCTCCATCAATCACCACAGACAGCTCACTGCCTTTCTGTCTGATATCACATACACATAATTTATCACACATCACAATAAACTGACGATAACCACATACTCCAACATATGCACGTACAAACATATAAATATTCAAATACACAGCACACAGACTGGTTTACACACTAACTTTATCATTATGATAGATGTAGTGTTTTGATGTCTGACTGTAAAAACAGAGGTGAACATGCTATATGTTTATGCACATTGCAGCTATAACAGCTTTGACTTTAGATTTTAAAACCAATGTGAGACTGGTTGCTGATGTTGGACAATAAGATCTGGCTTACTGTTGGCATTCCAAGGCAATCAATTTCACCGTTAAAGTTGACAACCATGACTCTGTTGTCTTTGTATTAGAAGGTCAGGCCAGAAAGTTGATGAACTGGAGGCCTTGGGGACTAGCACATGTTAGGCAGGTCAAAGAGTATCTCGATACGAACCCAGGTACTTTCACACTGCTGTTTCCCTCAGCTGACTCATACCACTGAGTCGCAAGACTGAACAACTTCTACCTAATATACATACTTGATTATTGCAGGTTAATAACAGACCCCGTTTTAACTGGTAAGAATTCCCACATGCCAGCACTGCAAGACGTTATGATTGGTGAACATAAGGGTGATGGGTTGGGATAATGTTTGTACTAGCTTTAATTGCAAATTCATTTGTGAAATCTGACTGTGATATGTTCTGTTTTAAGAACACAACCTGGCCAGGAAGAGTTGGTGTTGAGAGGCAAATGTTTTATTGTGGAATTCACACAGCCGTGTGAAATACCTTAAATCAAAATAAAACAAATAAACATTAGCAGTTCCTACTGACTGAGCTCTCTCATCTCTCTGAGCTCTCATAATATCAAATTCAACACTCCATGCCAGCAGACTAAAACATAATTACGTTATGGAATATGACATCAGTGTTCCACCTGCTTTAGTTGCTCCAGTGCTCAATGTGTTTTCTGAACATTCAAGACTTTTTAAAAATGAAAAATCAAGAATTCATATAATCAAAATCTGTCCTATGTGACATGAAAAACATCTTGATTTAACTTACGCAGGGATTGCACATAAGAAAGATGTTTTGTTTCTCACCACATTCTTGACTGCCTGAGTGAACCAGAGCTCTTATCCTTTAGGGATTTCTTTTGGTGCTGGTCTGTAGCTTCGAGGGAGATTACACAGGACTTAGCATTTGATCTTTGGCTGTTCTTATGCAAAACGAACAAAATTATCCTCCCTTAAGCATCACTGTTCCATTATGTCTGGGTTAGAGCAGGTGGGAGGGTTAAACATGATAAGCTTTTCGAGCTCAGCTAACCATTCAAAAGAATTTATCAGTTATAAATTAGTTTTCTAGCTTAGAACTAGTTATCAATGAAAAAGATCTGCACTGATGCATAAAGTATATTATTGCTCCTGTTTACTTGCTAAAAATGGCCATTCCATACCCAGGACATTACATATATAGGTAATTAATACAATTAACTGTTAACTGTTAATTAAAAAAAAAGAAAAAAAAAAGATTATTAAGCAAAATGGCCTGCATAGTGATGCAATTGCAAATTTCTTTCTGCATCGGTTCGAGTAACCTTCATTCTAACTGTTCGCACCTATCTCTCATTACCTGCTCATTAGTTTGTCTACTAAGTTCCCCATTTCATTCAGTTTAGTTGTGAAGTATAGTCTTTCACTTGTTTGGTTTACTGATCATTTCTTTTTATCTGGAATTTCTATTATTGGCCTGATCACCTATCTGGAACATCAGCCTGCTGCCTTCAGTTTTATGGCTGGCTGGCTGCCTGCCTGTCTGTCTCGCTGGCTGATTACGAGACTCACCTTAAGTAAGTGGATCCTTTGTTTGCTTAAACTTGAATAAACCAGTTAAAGGACTGTGTGCATTAATCTCCATCTCTGCTTCTGTACTGACAACATACTACAAATCCCATGGTGGCAGTCGAAGTTGGTTCCGCCATGGAGATCTCTATCTCAGGGATCCTTGCCTCCCATGACCAGCTGCTAGGTCAGCAGCAGCATCAGCTCATGTAGCTGGTCTAAGCCATAAACAAGCTCATCCCACTGGTCACTGCCAGCCAGCTTGCAAGCCTGACAGTGTCTGCTCCTCTAGGGGATGATTTTCTTGCCCTGGACCATGGATCACATGCCAGCTTGCTCTCCTTCTTTTCCAGGTGAGCAGACCATTAAACAAGCATTACCCACTAAATGTGATGGTGACCCTGGTGGGTGCCTGGGATTTCTGTTGCACTGTGACTTACTAGCCAACCTGTCTTTCCAGACTAAATGCACATCACATTGTTTATCTCGCTGCTCACTGGTGCAAATGCCATCTGGTCCCGAAGTGGCAAGAAATCCAGCTTCGATTGCTTCATACAGGCTTTTTGAAAAAATAAAAAATAAAAACAACACCTTTGTTGCGGGTGTGGCAGCGGCAAGCTCCTGGTGGACTTGCAAGATACCAGGTCCACAGTTGTTTTAACCTTGAAGTTCCTCACCCTGGCTGCAGAGTGCGTTCGGAATGATGTCGCTGTAGAGACTGTGTTATTGCATCTTGGTTGATTTCTTCTCCATCACTATGTAGTCACTGTGTTATACAGTGTATTACTGTTTGCTGTAATGTACTATTGCACTTTTGAACTGTGTTTTTTTCCTTTAATATTCTCCTAAGGTCTTAATTTTTAAATTTAATACAAACATATCCTTTTAACACTTTCTGATTTACTGAGTTTCAAAACAAATTTCATTGTATTTGTACAATGACAATTAAAAAAAAAATATATGACATTGCATGATAACTAATGGGAGAAACTACTTTTATCCACATATTCATTTTCAAATCATTTTTTGGAACAAGGCATACACATACTGTACAACATTTACAAAGTTTAGCAGGCTTACAGTAGTACTTTGTATTATTCTTAATAGTCATTACCTTATGCTAGTACAAATAGGATGTAGCTCAATATCTCCACCTAACAAAAGCATTGATGCAGGAAAAAACATAATTAACGTGATAATAAAGGAGAGGAGTGAAAGCTTTCTTTTTTCTTTGTGTGTGTGTGTGTAAACTCAGTCTTTATTGAAGTGCTGATTTGAAAAGGTGAGTCTTTGGTTGCCATTTGAAGACTACAAGAGACTCAGCCATTCATACATCCAGTGGAAGTTAATTTCATCATCTGGGTGCCACTACAGAGAAGAGTCTTGATGCTTATCTTACTTTGATCTTGAGTGGTGGTTCTAGTCGAGCCATGCCTGAGTCTCAAAGGAACAGGGATTGATTAAAGCCTTTAGGAAGGAAGGGGCATTTTTAGCTTTGTCAGCTAGAGTCAGTGTTTTAAATCTGAGGTGGGGTGCTATAGAGAGCCTGTGAAGGGAACACAGCAGTGGGGTGACCTGGGAGAACTTTGGCAAATTGAAAACCAGACATGCTGCTGCATACTGAATCACTTGTAGAGGTCTCAGGGGGTTCTACTGTGTAACTTAAGTTTTTTATTATGATTCAAAAACTTGCAGGCTTTAGAAAGGGATCTTTTCCCTGTGCTTTTCACAACACGCATTTCAAGGAACACAAATGAGGACCCTCATTCCCTCACTCAAAGTAGAGAGATCTGTTATTTTTTCTGGACCTTTGTTTGTAATTGTGTGGGCTTGGTTTGTCATGGTTTGTTCATTACTTAGCATGGTGTACAATGCCAAATTGGGAAAAAAATGTTTGTGAAAATTTAACAATAAACAAACAAACAAACAAATAAAAATTCAGTGTTCCTTACATTTACTTTGACCTTTATTTAAATGCAGACAGTATGAACCCAAATATTTTTTATTTTTTGGGAATTTAGGGAATCTAGTAATAAAAATAAAAAAATAAAACCAAAAATAAACCAACAAACAACAACAACAACAACAACAACAACAAAAAATGTGATTTCAAAGAAGTGATGTCAACAGGTGATTGTAATCATGATTTGGGTACAAAAGCAATATCCCCAAAAGGCCGGAAGTTGTTAGGAGCAAACGTGGGCACATGATTCTCCAGGTTGTCAATAAATGAGTGAGAACATTATTGAAATGTTTTAAAAACAATGTTCCAGTATTGGAAGAGAGATTTGCATATTTCAGTTATAACTTTTCTGATTTGGTATTTTTTGAATTGTCTTGCTAAGAATGCATGGATGTCCCCTAGAAAAAAAATATTGCTCTTCGAAAAAGTAATCTTTTAAGTGGAAATTTGTGAAGGTAATTAAAGGTTTGACAAAGGAATCCTTTGCCCTTTAGTATTATCAGCTATTGATGAATGGCGGTTCTTGATGCAGTGCCGTCTGAAACAACATCAAAGAGATCACAAGTCTTCAGTTTAGGCTTGTGGCCTTTGCCCTTTTGGACTGGACCTACCTACCTCCAGATTTTCTTGAATTGTTTAACAAAATGATGTTCTGTAGAGGAAGAATATGCAAATTCCTTTCAATCTTTGTTTGTGGAACATTGGCTTTTTCTCATGCATCTCATGCAATTTCTCATGCATTTGTTGGCAAACAGAAGATCCTCAGCCCATCTTTGCCTCATCAAAGGCTCTGCTTTTGTACCAAATCATGATTACATTCACCTGTTGACATCACACTGTTTTAAATCACACAAATGTTATTTTATTTCTTTTTACCTACTTACTTGCTTTTTTAAAGTTTGGTGAACCCTTTATAGTTTTCTATATTTTCTGCATAAATATGAGCTAAAACAATCATCAGATTTTCAACACTAAGTTTCCTAAAGGTAGATAAAGAGAACCCAGTTTAAACAAATGAGACAAACATATTTACTTGGTCATTTATTTATTGAGAAAACTCGCTAATATGTAAATATTGGATCATGTTCCTTAAAAAATAAATGACCAATTATAATATTTTTTTATCTCATTTGGTTTAACTGGGCCTCTCTTATCTAATTTTTGGACTTGTGTGAAAATCTGATGATGTTTTAGGTCATATTTATGCAGAAATATAGAAAATTCTAACAAGCCTGGAGCAGTGTGGCACTACTAACACCTGCAAACTCTATATATCCAAAACTCTGTGGACACCTAAAATTTGACGAAAAACATGGGTATTAGAATAGAGTTTGTCCTACTTTTCTTGTTAGAACAGCCTTCAGCATACTGAGAAGGCTTTCCACTATCGTTTGGAATATGACTATGAGGTCAGGGATTGATGTTGAACAAAGAATACCTGGCTCACATTTGGCAATTCGATTAATCTCAAAGTTGTCTGGTAAAGTTAACTGGGCTTTGTGCAACCCAGCCAAGTTTTCAATCAAAGGTGGACACTATTTTATTTTTTTTTTTAATTTGCTTTAGGAACGCAGGGCAGAAAGTTGATAAACTGACTTGTATGGCAAATGGAAATCTGTTAATCTGTCTAGTTGAGGTTTACTGAAGTGTTCATTACAATCCATTGTCACTGTTTATGTGTGCGGATTCTATACCTGTATGCTTCATATTATGAACCTGTTAGAAGTGAGAGTGGCTGAAATAATAGAGATCACAAATTAGAAGTTGTGTCAACAAACTTTTGAGTATATAAATTTTAGGTGCAAACACAAATCAATATTATTTGCCCCAAATATCATTTATAAAATTATTACATGGTAACTACTAATATAGCAAAACACTTACCTCATACTCTTCCATAATGACATCCTAGGTTTGCTCATATAAATCTTATTTTGCAGGGAGTGAGTCCAGCCTGAGTAATACATCTGTTGAGGTCACTTGGCCCATGTTTGGCCCATGACTCTAAATGACACCTTTTGAGATATGAGTGAATAAGGCAACCTGTTGAGAGACACGGCCAAGATTTGAGCAATTAGTCATGTTGTTGTCTTGCTGCATTCTATTACTTGAAAAAAAAACAAAAAAAAAACAATGGGATCTCCATGTGTATTACTCTGAAATGCACTTGAAATATGAAATAGTTCTAATTTTTTAGCAAGCATGTTAAAAAAAAGTTAATCTCTTCATTTATATGATTATCATTGTCCCCAGAATAAACCAGGCAATTTGGAGGTGCTCAGTGATATCCCTCGTCTTTTTAATTTATTTATCTGATGTCCCGACACTTCAAAGCCAGAACATCAGATAATTTTGTTCCTGAGTTGCCATCTCATGGGAAAATTATTTTGCACAGACGTCCTTGTTGGCCAGTTACCAACATGATTCACTTGACTGCTTTTATTTTCTGAGAGTAATGAAGATTATAGCCACTAATCATATAAATATGCACTAAGAATTTAAAAGTACTAGATATAAATCTAGAATGAACATGGTTATTTTTAGAGTGACTAAATCATGAGAAACTCAGAAAATAGAAAGACTTTATTAGCCAAAGGTAGAGGATGCACAGAGGAATCTAAACATGTTAGGATGACACATGGCACCACCGCCACCAGTAACAGCCAGCAGGCATGCATGTTGCGGTGCTGGTTCTCTAGTCGAAGAAACCAGCTACTACCACAAGCTGCCTATGCATTTCCAGAATGCGCTGGGAACTATATCTTTTTAAGAGGCAACACCGGTAATGGTAATTATTTGCCTGTTTGTGTTGGAATAAAGTTTACCTTTAGAGCCTGAACTTCACACTTTTCACATTTTGTCAGCTACTTATGTGTTGAAAGTGTGTGTGTGTGTGTGTGTGTGTGTGTGTGTGGGTATATATATATATAAATAATATAATATATATATATAATATATATATATTATATAGATATATATAATATATATATATTTATATATATATATACACACACAGGGTGCTTGAAAGATTGTTGAAAGTTTGTGAACCCTTTAGAATTTTCTATATTTTTGCATAAAATATGACCTAAAACATCATCAGATTTTTTCACACAGTTCTAAAAGTAGAATAAGAGAACCCAGTTAAAAAAACAAATGAGACAAAAATATTATACTTTATCATTTATTTATTGAGGAAAATGATCAAATATTACATATTGGATATTACATACTTGGCCATTCCAAAACAGACTTGGGTCATGCTTAGGGTCATTGTCTTGCTGCATGACGCACATTCTCTTGAGATTCAGTTCATGGACAGATGTTCTGACATTTTCCTTTAGAATTCTCTGATATAATTCATAACTCATTGTTCCATCAATGATGAAATAATTCATGGTCAGTTCATAGTCCACCAAATTAACAGCTATACTATGAAATTTCACAGTAGATCCATGAAGTGGCCAAATTACCATCAATTCATAATAGATCTGTGAACTTTATGGTCAAATTGTGAAATTTCACATTTAAAACTGTCAAGCAATTCACAGTTTTACTATGAAAATTCACAGTACATTTTTTCCTGCGTCCGTCCACAAAATATTCTTCCAGTAGCCTTCTGGCTTGTCCTCATGATCTTTAGCAAACGTGCAGATGTGCAGCAATGTTCTTTTTGGAGAGCAGTGGCTTTCTCCTTGCAACCCTGCCATGAACACCATTTTTGTTCAGTGTTCTTCTGATGGTGAACTCATGAACATTAACATTGTGAGAGAGGCCTTCAATTGCTTAGAGGTTATCCTGGGGTCCTTTGTGACCTCACCAACCATTACACGCTTTGCTCTTGAAGTGATCTTTGTTGGTCGACCACTCCTGGGGAGGGTAACAATGGTCTTGATTTTCCTCCATTTGTACACATCTGTCTGACAGTGGATTGGCAGAGTCTAAACTCTTTAGAGATGGTTTTGTAACCTTTTCCAGCCTGATGAGCACAAACAACTCTTTTTCTGAGATCCTCAGAAATCTCCTTTGTTCGTGCCATGATACACTTCCACAAACATGTGTTGTGAAGAGCGGACTGTGATAGATCCCTGTTCTTTAAATAAAACAGGGTGCCCACTCACACCAGATTGTCATCCCATTGACTGAACACCTGATTCTAATTTCACCTTCAAATAAACTGCTAATCCTTGAGGTTCACATACTTTTGCCACTCACTAATATGTAATATTGGATAATTTTCCTCAATAAATGACTAAGTATAATATTTTTGTCTCATTTGTTTAACTGGGTTCTCTTTATTTATTTTTAGGACTTGTGTGAAAATCTGATGATGTCACTGTATATGTTAACAAACAACAAAACTCTGTATCTGCAAGCAATACTGTTAGGAACGGATCTAAACCAGGAGTCCAGAGAGCTAAACCAGATAATCTGTCCTACCATGCAGAGAATCTAAGATATCAGACAGAAGAGTCAGGAAATGGTGTGTGGATCATGAATAGGAATATAAGGCATAAACAAGATCAAAACACTTGCTAACAACATCCACAAATGATGAAACTTCATAACACAACAGTGAAAGTGAAGCATTTAAATAGACTGGGGTGATAAAACAGGAATCTGGTGCACATAATCAGTGATGTGAGGGATGTTGTGGCAGGAGTCAAGCATGCTGAAAGCTGGATTGTGGAACAGAAGAAATCGTGGCATTACTTACCCTCAAGAAGTCCAAAGGTGATAATGTTGTTCGTGGATGGGATGAACCTCTCCATTGACGCCCACATGGCTTTAGAGTCAGACAACCAGGGTGTTCGGTGTGAAGTCTTTAGATTAGATCAAGGATTAGATCAGGGTCTAGGATGTGGTAGGATGGCACCCAACAGCACTCATCTTGCCATAACCATCCCAGTTCACCGGCCTCAGGCTTGCCAGCAGGAATCTAGAAGGCAGAGCATGGTGTAGACTGGAGCTTCGTGGATCTCTCTAACTGGCAGAGGTGTGACAATGACTTCATTTAGGGGAGCAGAGACTGCAGGCTTTAGTAGGGACACATGGAAAACATCTGGAAATGACAATAAGACATCAGACAGTATGTGATTTCAGTTTGATGACCAGGAACCAACTATTGCAACAGGGATGTCTCTACTGGCTATCTCTACAGAAGTGAATGTCCCGAGTCAAAAGCCAGACATGATCAGACATGCCCAGGGATGGAAGAGACTACAGCTGGCCTGGGTTTTCTGGCAGAAGATGCATAGAAACTTACCCAGCTTGTTCTTACCAAGCACGCATTTCAGGCACACCCTCCAGCAATGCTTGCCAGACCTCTGAAATTAGCTGGGTCCTCAAGGAGTTTGTAGTGCCAAAAGATGAGCAGAAATAGAAGCTCAGCAGGCCGAAGGTACCTGGAGTAGCAGAATTAATTTCACAAAGTGGGAAAAGCTGTCAACCATGGTGAGTATGGCAGTATGACTGCCTGATTTAGGTAGGTCAGTAACAAAGTCAATGGCAATGTGGGACCAGGGAGCAGCTTTTCCCACAGGAAGTGTCCTCGGCATCTTGGAGTTGACACACACTGAACAGGAAATACTATGACTATGGTCTCCCACCAGTAGTTGTGGTTTAAGAACTGTAGAGTCATTGTCTCCACTGAATGTCTTATGCAAAGGGAAGCATGAGCCCAGGTGATTAGGCAGTCCTGGAGGGACAGAGGGATGAATTTACAGTCAGCCAGGCACTGAGCTATAGCACAGTTTTGCTGAAAGAAGGCATCCAGGTCCCAATTAAACTCCCAATGGAAACAGGAAGCCGGCAGAATGGCCTTGCTCAGTGGAGTTTAGGTAAGACTGGACATCAACCTTGAGATCCTTAGATTTTGGTTGATGAGAGATGGTGAAGTTGAATCAGAAGAAGAAAGGGGGGCAGCAGACCTGGCAGAAATTCAGTCTCTTCACAGCTCTGAGGTATTGAGGTCTGTATATGCTACGAAGGAGTGCTCGGCTCTCTTGAGTCAGTGGCTCCGTTCAATACCCACCTTGATCTCCTGGTCTCCAACGTCTTAGTTTTGCTCGGTGAGGGTTAGCTTGGGTGGTTCACCCTGTCTCTGTGAGAGAACTGCATGTAACCCAGTGTCACAGATGTCCACCTGAAGAAACTAGGGGAAACTGGGGTCAGGGTGTTTAAGGACAGAGGCTGAGGAAAAAAGCTTTCTTAAGGCTGTGAAATGCTTAAACAGCTTGGGGAGGGAAATTGAGCCAAAGGTTTTCACTTCGGAAGGACCATGAGAGGCACAACAATGGAGCTGAATCCCTGGATAAAGCAGCTAGAGAGGTTTATGAATCCTAGGGATCACTGGAGCTTTTTTACTGTAGTTGGCTGTGGTCACTTCTGGACTGCCCTGGCCTTGCCATCATCTATTGTGATCCCGGACAGAGGGATGACATACCTCAGGAAGGAGATGATCTGGAACTCACACTTTTTTGCTTTTACATGTAGCTGGTGCTGGAGGAGGCATCACAGGACCTGGCAGACATAAGAGATATGAGACTTCAAAGTCAGGATATCATCTTTGTATACAATGACAAAATAGTCCAGCATGTCTTGGAGAATGCAGCTGCGAAAAGCCTGGAAAACAGATGGGGGATTGGAGGATGAAGGGCTTAAGTAAATATTCGACCACAAAACTTCTGGTGACGGTCAAGCTGATAAGTCCATCAGTGGTGGACCCAACATCGTGCCATGCCAGTTCCATCTGAGGGTCCTTCCACAGATTATGTCAGACAGGGAGGTAAGTGTGACCTCAACGGTGATCGAGCACTGCACAAAGCTTTGGTAAACAGTTTAAATTTGCATGTCTCCTCAAACCTTTGGCTCCATATACTGTAACAGTAGCCTAAGTGAGGGCGTGACCAGTACTCGCCATGTGGTTCACAAATTACATCAAACATTGAAGCAGGAAGCCTTCACAGCAGTCTGGGTCCCAGTTATATTTCTCTGGCAGTGTTATAGGAAAAATGACTCCTGGAAACTGGACCAAGTAAACATTGGGAAGTGCTGGAGGTGCAAGGCTCAGAGTGCATGGGGAAATAAAAACTTGGTGTCTGAGCGAAACGAGATGGTAGCCTGATGCCGCACCTGTAGCTCGCCGATGGACCACAGGATCGGCGCTATCTGATGCTGCTTCCAGCTCAGCAGCTGACCATGCACAGAGTCCAGGATTGACTTTGCATCCACCGTCAAGGTTGGGATGGACAGGGGCAAGGATAGGTTAGTGGGTGTAACAGCAGATCCCAGTAAATTGTGTCTGTGCAACCCTGGCAATACTCGAACTTGGGACTCCATTGTGGTCGGCTAGTGTATTAGACCACTGCACCAATTGAATGACAGAAATATGTTTTGATACAAATTATTTGCCTAAACAACTTTTGCTTAAGAAGAGCAGGCAAAGACTGTCGCACTTGGAGATAGACAAGGAGGACACGTAGGAAGACATAAGTGCAAGTGATAACAGACTAACACTAGTGATATACATCAGTATACAAGAGTCTACAATTAGCTCCAACAGTCGCACAAATACAGAAATACAAATAAAGGCTAAATCTATTGTTAACAGTATACACAAATACACAGGAGGCTACAATAGACACAGAAACAGAACGGACTAATGAAAACAAAGACATGTAAACACATGGTACTACAGATAACACTAAGAAAATATCTATAAACAATTTTCATTTCCATGAAAATTAGGATGATAGGATGGTTAACATGTAGGATGGTGCACTCTCTTCTGGGTACAATGTCCTGACACAGACTTTGTAAACTTTTTTTTTTTTCTTAGATCATGGCACTTCTACAACCCACACCTCCAATCTCATCTATTGTGACAGACCTAGCCTTTGGAGAGGTTATTAGCCCACAGGTTCGCATATTTCAGAATGGACTGTGAATAAGAATTTAATAAAATAAATACTTTTTACATAAGGCACAGTTGAGCAACTTTTTGTAACAAATAACACTGATTGTCTCTTTCCAGTGGTTCATGACCTGTAATACATTAGAACAGTAGGTTCTCATAGTTACTATGTTGGAAACTGGATAAATGGGAAGTCATAAAGACCTGAGTGACTTTGCCAAATCATTATGGACACACAGTGGGGCAAAAAAGTATTTATTCAGCCACTCATTGTGCAAGTTCTCCTACTTAGAAAGATGAGAGAGGTCTGTAATTTTCATCATAGGTACACTTCAACTATGAGAGACAAAATGAGAAAAAAAACATCCCGGAAATCACATTGTAGGATTTTTAAAGAATTTCATTGTAAATCATGGTGGAAAATAAGTATTTGGTCACCCACAAAACAAGCAAAATTTCTCGCTCTCACAGACCTGTAACTTCTTATTTATTGTCCTCCACTCATTACCTGTATTAATGGCACCTGTTTGACCTCGTTATCCGTATAAAAGACACCTGTCTACAGCCTCAAACAGTCAGACTCCAAACTCAACCATCGCCAAGACCAAAGAGCTGTCGAAGGACACCAGGAAGAAAATTGTAGACCTGCACCAGGCTGCGAAGAGTGAATCTACAATAGGCAAGCAGGTTAGTGTGAATAAGTCAACTGTGGGGGCAATTTTAAGAAAATGGAAGACATACAAGGCCATTGATAATTTCCCTCGAGCTGGTGCCCCACGCAAGATCTCATCCAGTGGGGTCAAAATGATTATGAGAATGGTGAGCAAAAATCCCAGAACTACACAGAGGGACTTGATGAATGACCTGCAGAGAGCTGGGACCAAGATAACAAGGCTACCATCAGCAACACACTATGCCGAGAGGGACTCAGATCCTGCAGTGCCAGGTGTGTCCCCCTGCTTAAGCCAGTACATGTCCAGGCCCGTCTGAAGTTTGGCAGAGAGCATATGGATGATCCAGAAGAGGATTGGGAGAATATCATGTCATCAGATGAAACCTAAATAGAACTGTTGGGTAAAAACTCAACTCATCGTGTTTGTAGGACGAATAATGCTGAGTTGTACCATACCTGCTGTGAAGCATGGGGGTGGAAACATTATGCTTTGGGGCTGTTTTTCTGCCAAAGGGGACAGGACGACTGATCTGTGTTAAGGGAAGAATGAACGGGGTCATGTATCGTGAGATTTTAAGCCAAACCCTCCTTCCATCAGTGAGAGCATTGAAGATGGAACATGGCTGGGTCTTCCAGCATGAAAAATTAACCACAAACACACCGCTCGGGGAACAAAGGAGTGGCACCGTAAAAAGCATTTCAGGGTCCTGGAGTGGCCTAGCCAGTCTCCAGACTCAACCCCATAGAAAATGTGTGGAGGGAGTTGAAAGTCCGTGTTGCCCCAAAACATCACTGCTCTAGAGGAGATCTGCATGGAGGAATGGGCCAAAATACCAGCTACAGTGTGTGCCAACATGGTGAAAATGTTTGACCACTGTCATTGCCAAGAAAGGTTATGTTTTATTGAGAATTGAGTTGAACTGTAGTTATTGATCAAATACTTATTTTCCACCATAATTTACAATTCAATTCTTTAAAAATCCTATAATGTGATTTCCTTGATTTTTTTTCACATTTTGTCTGTCATTGTTGAAGTGTACTTTATTATGAGTCATGTTTTGGCCGCTAGAGGCCAGCACTGATTCACATTTGGCGGCGTGAGCACCTGCAGCGCGATTGCACGTGCGTTAGCCTTTACCAGGATTTAATATTGAAAATTTGCAACATCTGTGTTTGAGCTTAATTAAGCACAATCCTGGGCTTACACATTGTCACACCATTGCTATCATATTGCGCTATTGTGCTCTGGCAGCCCGACGCTCGCACACGCTCGCCCTGCGTATTAACGGCATTCCGGACACTTGTGCATTTAATTTGTTTGTTGGTTTTTGAGGGACACTGGTATGTTTTGGGGATGTCAAGATCTCCAGACGGGGGTTGCTAAGAGGTAGTACAGGTAAGATAGGGCCCTAGATAGAGTAGGGACAGCGTTTGTTCATTTACTTTTATTTTCGCTGGGCCTTTGTCGTTGCTTTGAGCCTCAGCTTTGCCTCTCTCCCTCTCACACCGTTGCCCCCCTCCTCGCGATCGAGGGATTCCTTTTCCTTATCGCGCTCTGAAGAGGACGCTGAGCCTTTAGAGTCTTGTCTGCAGTGAGCGTTAGACTGGGAGTTGCTTGGCATGACGTCCCTTCTTTACTTTGTCGTTTAATCAGTTAAATTTACTTGAGTTTTCTAAGTCCGTGCCCTTTACTCCCCGCATCCATGCCACACTCCAGTGAGCGTTTGGCTGGGAGTATACGTGGTACGCGCTCGCAGGGGCTCCGCTTGGGTCTCAGCACATTGGGCATGCGCAGATATGTACGCCACTGGCGCAGCGGAGATACGTCATAAGCGTGGTCGTGAATATGAGTGATCTACTCTTACGACGTTCCTTTCTTTCTTTAACATTTTATTAGTTCATTTGTTTCGCGGTGAACCAGTTTTTGGTTGATTTATTATATTTTGGTTCACTACTTACATCTGGAGCTAACTGCACTTGGGTCCTAAACTCTTATTCTTTTGTTTACACGGTTTGCCATTCTTTTTGGCATGCCGTACCGTAACATACATATGATAAAAATTACAGTCTCCTCTTATCTTTCTAAGTAGGAGAATTTGGACAATCAGTGGCTGACTAAATACTTTTTTGCCCCACTGTATGACTGGGTTGGAGCAATTCCAAACAGCAATGATAACTCATTCAGAATGCAGCAGCACACCTGTTTTTCAATCTACTGAGGTTCTGACATGTCACTCTACTGCTATTTTTCATTCACTGCCTGCATCATATTAAAACACTGATGCTTGCCAAGCTAACTAAGGATGTGCCAGCATGCTCCTACTTAAAGGACCTAGTTAAACTCCATTCCTTAACTCTGAGTCTGAAAAACAGCTTAACTGGCCCACCACTCAAAGCACAGGGTCAACTGTTACAGCACTCTGTCAGTGTTGATTGTTGTTGTCTAATGTTAGATGTATATGTACTTCGTGATTATCATTTTGACCCATTCTCCCAATGGAATAATTGTACCAGCAAGACAGTGTTTGATTGGATGTTTATTATACTGGCAGAAAGCATACTTCATCATAGATCTACATTAACCGCTGTATTCAGTATTCTTTCTCACACAGACTACATTATTTGACTGGGTAACATTAGTGCAACACATCTCCAGCAACCCAGAATTGAGTGACACATTGGATTACTTTCTCTGTAGAGTTTGGTATGTTCTCCCCATGTCCATGTGTACACTGCTTTGCTTTAACATCCCACATTTCTCTAGGTGTAAGCAAATTAGTAGACTATCATTCAACTACAGACACAAGGTTACACCAACACTTAAGGTTATATCAAAGCTAGTCATATAAATATACCCTTAGGTTGGGGCTAATTTAGCGTAATCATTTAACCTAATGAGTGTCTTTGGACTGTGGGAGAAAACCCACATGGACACAGGGAGAACATGCAGACTCCCGACCAATCCAGGACTGATCAGACGCACCTGTGTTCCCTCTATTGCCTCTATTTTTGTTTGATGAGCGTCACAAGCATTTTTTCTTACGGATTGAGACATGGTTTTGACCCCCATCTGTTCCTTGAATTCTGAATTTGTTTCACGCTTCTAGATACCTCTGCCGGCCTGACAGATTATTGGTTTCGACCCACGCCTGTTTCATGATGACCCGAGTGCCTCACGCTACTGGACTGTTACACTTGTGTCACGGATTACCGGCACTGACCCACACCTGTTCATCAATGACCATTTTGCCTAGTCCTTGCATTTGTTTTGCTAAATTCCCTGCATATAGTCCTTCATTCTTGTGTCGGCAGTCATATTTTTTGCCATCTATTCATCTATCTTTACAGTGTGTGTGTGTGTGTGTGTGTGTCTGTGTCTGTGTGTCTGTGTTGGGGGGGTTACAAACTAACATATAACAACTAAAGGGAGTAAAAAAAAAATGTCACAGCCAACAAAATTGTGCCTTCTTTGATTAATAAGCAGACTTCTGCATGACAGACCTTTATTTATTTGGGACCCTAGAAACAAAAGGAAGGTAAACATAAACTAAAAGAAAGCTCATGGTAAACTCACAGACACCTTACAAGAGTAAAGTTTCATCTTTTATTCACAACAGATTTGCATTCATCAGCCACTTTATTAAGTAACACCTCCTTTTTGTTTATTTCATCAGCTCCACTTACCATATAGAAACACTTCGTAGTTCTATAATTACAGACTGTGGTCCATCTGTTTCTCTACATACTTTGTTAGCCCCCTTTACTCTGTTCTCTAATGGTCAGGACCCCTACAGGACCACCACAGATCAGGTACAATTTGGGTGGTGGATCATTCTCAGCACTGCAGTGACACTGATAGGTTGGTGGTGTGATAATGTGTGTTGTGCTTGTGCGATTGGATCAGACATAGCAGTGCTGCTGAAGTTTTTAAACACAGTGTTCACTCACTGTCCTCTCCATTAGACACGTCTACCATATTGCTCCACCTTGCAGATGTAAAGTCAGAGACAGTAGCTCATCTGTTGCCCCATAGTTTGTGTTAGTCATCTTCTGGTCCTTCACTGGTGCTCACAGGGCGTTGCCTACAGGACACTGGTGGCTGGACATTTTTGGTTGGTGGAATTTTTCAATACACAGTGACACTGAGGTGTTTAGAAACTCCAGCAGCACCTCTGCGTCCGATTCACTAGTGCAACACACATCAACACACCACCCCATCACATCAGTGTCACTGTGGTACTAGGAATTATCCACCACCCAATAATTGTGTGGGGGTGCTGAAAATTAGACTATTGACTGTGATGTCCTAGCAGTTAAGATACTGGACTGTGGACCAGAAGGCCCAGGGTTAAAATCCCATCTCTGCAAAGTTGAGACTTTTGAGCATTGCCCTTAACCCACAAATGCTTGGATTGCAAGACTGTAGCCACAGTCACACCTGGATAAAATTTTTTGCTAAATTACTAAACGTAAATGTAAGTGTCAATTACAGAACAGTCTAAAGGGGAGTAGCAAAAT
>JAJAGP010003009.1:0-88452 GCA_025084515.1 Ancistrus triradiatus
TATACAGATAACGAGGTCAAACAGGTGCCATTAATACAGGTAACGAGTGGAGGACCAAATACTTATTTTCCACCATTATTTACAATTAAATTCTTTAAAATTCTTACAATGTGATTTCCTGGATTTTTTTTTCTCATTTTGTCTCTGATAGTTGAAGTGTAGCTATGATGAAAAATTACAGACACCTCTCATCTTTCTAAGTAGGAGAACTTGCACAATCAGTGGCTGGCTACTGTTTTTGCCCAGTGTACAAAATACAACACAAAATAAATGGTGCATAGGTTTGAGGTAATAAATAAATAGATAAACTGTTATAAAACAGTTGTTGGTGCACAATAATGGATATAGGATAGTGAGCAATTGTATTCCACAGTATACAAATAATGATTTACTTTATTCTCTTTGATCACAAATGTTCTTAACACTTCTTGATATATTCCTGTAAGATTCAAGGTTTTTAGTTCTGCAGAGATTGCAGGCTAATTGTTACCAGATCTTTAAGATGCATTGTGAGCGGTGACACTAAAGGTGCACAATTCTGTGGTAAAACTTTAATTTTTCTTGAAATGCTACAGTCCTGTGCAAAGTTTGGACACCATTGGGAAAATTGAGTTTTCTTGATCCGTTGAAAATGATTTAATACAGTCACACAGATATGAGATCATTAGTTGTATGGGGGTGCGATATTGACAAAAAATGTCAAAGTTTAATTAGACTGTACTTTGGCAGTGTTTATCTTGGGTTCAAAAGTTGAAGCCATTTTTCTCAACCTCCTGAATTGGCACCGAGTCTTTCGCAATGTCATTGGTGACGGCATTTGTTTTGTGCCGTTTGTGCGCTGGTACCTTGGCTGGTTTAAACCCTTCGTGGACAGCTGACTCTCGAAGTGTCATCGTCTTCATATTCTGCACAGTGGTTAGTTTGCAGCTAAGTTAGTTGTCGAGCTGTCTTTAACAGCATCTGATTTAGAACTTAGTTTGCAGATTGCCTTCTTTTGAGCAACATCTATCTTCCCAAAGCCAAACCACCTCATGAGAGTGAGAATGAGCCATGTCTTGCAGTTATATCAGAAATGAGCAGAAACCGTGTTAATAACATTCTTAAATCTCGCCGTTCCAGTGGCCGAGCTCTGTTCATCTCAGTGGCCGGGATGAAACTGCTGCGCTCGTCCTTCTGCATGCCCTCCCAGCAGTACGTCACTCTCTGCTTCACGGTCCTCTTCTTCCAGTTCGACTACCCCCGCTTCTCTGAGACCTTCCTGCTTGACTACTACTTCATGTCCATCCTCTTCAGCAAGGTCTGGTCCACCTTCAGATAATATTCTGGACCTTTGTAGCACTTTGTGGGAATTTATCATGCATCAGTTTTACCCGTGTGCTCTGTTGATCGACGTATGTTTGTGTTTCTGCAGCTGTGGGATCTATTGTATAAGCTGCGTTTTGTGCTGACCTACATCGCGCCCTGGCAGATCACTTGGGGATCTGCTTTCCACGCCTTCGCCCAACCATTTGCTGTGCCCCGTATCCTTCACGCTATTGTTACTGGTGTCTAAAAATAATCATATATATTTAAAAGTCCTATTCTGGTGGGATTAGCTCTGGGATGGAACAAAATTAAGTGCTCTGTCCATGTGACGTGTGTTTAGTCAAATAAGTAATTGTATAAACATTTTGCATTAGCTTTTTAGGGTGGATCATTAGACGTGATTTAATGTCTTTGCATGTTATTTTTAAGACTAATTTGATTTACATTTATGTCATTGAGCAGACGCTCTTATCTTGACTTACAATTCACACACTGTTACAATCCAAGCAACTGTCAGTTGAGGGCCTTGCTCAAGGACCCAAAAGTGGCAGATTGGTGGGATTTGAACCCTGGACCTTCTGGTCCATAGTCCAGTATCTTAAACACTAGGCCACCCCAGTCCCACTGATCAGAACTACTGAACTGATTTCTGTACTAATATAAATATAGCAGAACAGTGATATAAGAAACAAGAAGAATAATAGACCACATGCTTGTAGACCCATTTCAAAAGGTTAGCATGACCACCATGTTCTAGGTGTCCAAGAATAATATAATATAATAATAGCATAAGAAAATCAAATATGGTTTGGATGTCCAACTAGACCATAAATAACTAGTAATGGACAAAATCAAAGTCTTTGCATTGTTTGTGTACATCAGCAGAAGAGAGAAAAATCATGCATTGTGAGAAAAATATTTACGTCTTGGTAAGAAATAATGAGGCCAGGTAAAATGTCAGAGCATGAGTGGTGTCTATCCAAGGCTTACTTGTTTTCTCATATTTGTTTGCTAGATACTGTTTACATTACATACAGTGCTAAGGAGTGAAATAATTCTGCTATTAGCTGATATTATGTTATCTGTTGGATATATGGGTTGTGGTCCTTAGCATCTGCTGTGCTGCAGATTCGGCTATGCTGTTTGTGCAGGCACTGTTCTCTGCCTTCTTCTCCACCCCCCTCAACCCTGTGCTAGGCAGCGCTGTCTTCGTCACCTCCTACACCCGCCCCGTCAAGTTCTGGGAGCGAGACTATAAGTAAGTCCTTGTTGTTTGAGAGAAATCTGACTTTTATTGATTGCCTGATTTAAAACTTTTGTTACAACACTGTATGGTTTAAGAGCTCTGGGGAAAATTAGAGACCACTTCTTAAAATCAGCATATCCACATGTATGGCAGCAGTTCCATTCCAGTATGAAATCCAATACAGACAAAGTTCATTCTATTTTAGGTACTGATTAGGTGATCACCTGAATCAAATCTTATTTATTGGGGAAAAGTGAAGAAACAAGAAAGCTGTGCTTGAAATATTGATTTCTGAACTTTCCTACATTAAAGGATTATGTATAACACTAAAGAATTAGTAATATGAACTTGTTTTCTTTATATTATTATTTATATTATTAATCAAGATCTGAAAACACTGCGTCGTCTTTATTTTGATCAGTTGTCATTTACAGGGAATGAATGCTCTTGTCATTGCTGCAAGCAAATATATGTTTATTTGGAATTTGTAAGTAATTTCTAGACTAAAACAATTGTTCGATTTAACTTAAAACTCTTAGTGTCTTCAAATAGTAAAACTAGAGAAACTGAGAATTTTACAGTGGTCTCTTAATTTTTTTCCACAGCTGTAGGTTCTGTTCATACTGCAGACTCAATTTCTGCTCATCTGATTAGTTTGTATAGGTTTATCCACGTTTGTTTTGAATGTGGTCTGTACACAAAACTATCCCTGGTTCAATTCTAACCATGGATTCCGCCCATGAGGACTTTGCATTGGCACCCAGTCTAGGGTTGTTCCTGCCTTGTGCCCAGTGTTGCTGGCACTGTCCTTCCCTCAACCCTGACCAGGATTAAGCGGAAAAGACAAATGTACACACAACTAGTCTGAACAGGTGCACAACGTTGGAAGTGATGCACAGACTCGCCCCCTTAGAAGTAAACAAACAATTGTTTATAGTGATAGTTACACTGATGGCTAATTTAAGGTCGTTCAGGGTAACGTTATGAATTCGCAAACATAGTAACGAGGACAAAGACGCGAAAGAGGGCCAAGATTTTGATGTCTTGGTGTCGAGCCATGGTGGACGCCGCCTTCTGCTGCACTTAAACTGGTTCTGTTCATGGATCTACAGCGTTGATTGGCTGTTGAGCTGACCATGTTGTTTGGCTGTTTAGGCCACAACATCTGGAGTTAAATTAAATTACCTATTATAGTTGTTAAGACCTTGGTTGTTTAAGCGAACAGGCATTGATTGGATTGTCGTTACACAGCGCTTACCTGTAGTTGGTTTCTGGCTATTTTTGATCAGAGGTGGGATAACATCAGGTTGTACACCAGGATTGCTATTACACCATAACGTCATTTTTAATGCCCTTGTATTTTACCCCTTAGCTCCAGAGAGCCCAGGTTCAGTTCCATTTCCATACTTCGGTCTGGGTGGAATTACATGTCTGGATGTCCTGGGCTCCACCCACATTCAAACACATGCGTTTATGTTAATTAATCTCTTAAGTGTCCAGCTACTGTGTTCACTGCTGGTCCTAAGCCCAGATAAAATGGGAGGGTTGCAGCAGAAAGGCATGTGGTGTGAATTTAGTTCCAGGTCTAATATGTGGATCAGTTCTGCTGTAGTCACGCCTGACATTCAGAATAAGATGATAACTCTGTTCTACTTCAACTCACTGCTGCTTTCTTTGTTCCCTCGCAGCACCAAAAGGGTAGATCACTCCAATACACGTCTGGCCACCCAGCTCGACCGCAACCCAGGTATGTGATGCTATACAGATTTAGTCCTCTTTGCATTTCTTTCCCTGCCTTGCTCTGCTGTTCATCCTTCTCTCCTCTTAAACTAAGCCCACTCTCAACCATTTCTTCCAGGAATTAGCCTACGAGCAGTCATGTTAAAATCCCTCTCACTAACTAACTTCTCCTAAAGGTGCTGATGACAACAACTTGAACTCCATCTTCTACGAGCACCTGACACGCTCCCTGCAGCACTCCCTGTGTGGAGACTTGCTGCTAGGGCGCTGGGGCAACTACAGCACGGGCGACTGCTTCATCCTGGCCTCGGACTACCTCAACGCCCTCGTGCACCTCATCGAGATCGGCAACGGACTCGTCACCTTCCAGCTCCGAGGCCTGGAGTTCAGGGGTGAGATGTCTTAGGGTGTATGACTGCTGTATTATGAATGAACCTTAAAATGTACAGTTGGACGACCTTATTAAACTCTCACTGTTAACCTTGGAGGTATTTTAATTTTCAGCTAATGTTATAGCTCTGTCTGGAATGACTAAATTTTTGTAAACAATGAATTTTTCTATTAGACCTGGTTTATGTGACAGCTGCATGTAATATATCTTATCAGAAAAAAGGCTCCATTGCTTTAAACTAGTGATAGACAGATTGATTGGGCCAGTTAATGCCATTTTGAAATAATCAGCATTGGCCTATATCTGCCCTTATAGTATATTTAAAAATAGTGGGTAAAATGCAGAGAAACTTGGTTTCCTGCATTAGAACTTGCAGCTCATAAACTGGGACTACTGACTGAAGAACAAAGATGCTGAGATTCCGCGTGTGTGGGGCCTTTTATGAGAAGATGAAAACTTTGTTTTCAGCATTACAACTTGCTGCTTTTAACTGGAACTTGAAAATGTTGTAGTTAAGAGCAATAAAACTTATTTTTTTAATTCATAAAGAGTGCAAGAGAGACAGTGCATTTATAGCTTAAATAAATGGTAATTTAATGTTTCAGCAATTTGGTGCCTCATTTATTGTTCTTAGTGTTATCAGCTGCAAAAAAAGTATTGTGATATAGGCATTATATACTGGTCATCAGTCACCCTGCTCTCTAAATATCAGCATTGGCCATTAAAAAAAACATATCGGTCAGCCACTACTTTTAAACTACGTTGCCTCGTGTTATATTTACTAGTTTTTTGTGTCTCTCATTCCCGGATGTCTGTCTGTGACATCAGGTACGTACTGTCAGCAGCGCGAGGTGGAAGCCATCACCGAAGGTGTGGAGGAGGACGAGGGCTGCTGCTGCTGCGAGCCAGGCCACCTGCCGCACATGCTGTCTTTCAATGCCGCCTTCGGCCAGCGCTGGCTCGCTTGGGAGGTTGCGGCCACCAAGTACGTCTTGGAAGGTTACAGCATCAGTGACAACAACGCCGCCTCCATGCTACAGGTGTTCGACCTGCGCAAGATTCTCATCACCTACTATGTCAAGGTAATACTGACTGGGTCCTGCTCATGCTTCTGTAAAGGCAGATTCGTTAGTTACACCAGTTTATTTAAGAAAAACTGTATACACTCATTGACGAAACAAATAACTCGCCAAGGAGGAGTTGGAAGTTGGAGTTGGAAACCCTGTTGAGCCGCCGCTAGTCTAGAAACAATGAGACAGTTGGGCATTTGAAGCAAACCGGTTCCGTATGGTATCCTGTGGCAAGTTTGCCTGTAGATCCCCATCCATCACACCAGAATTTGGGTGTGTTGTTGTCTGGACCAGTCTTCACATACATGTGTCACTCAGAGTTCCTATGTGCTGAGAAAAGACCGTATCTTGAAGTAGGAGCAAAAAAAAAATAAAATAAAAAGTTCTTACACATGGCTTTTTACATGGTAAGAACTACAATAGCCCCCAGTTCCTGCAGTGTGAACAAAGGAGGCACAGTTCTAGGAACTATGAAAGAGTTCTTCTGGTGCGAAAGCGCCTAATTCTCCATTATAAAAAGTGTTATAGAAATAAATGTGACTTTCACCAAGACTCCGACATAAATTGCTGCTTATCCATTGTATGAATTTCTGTTTGTACAATAAAAGACTAGAGGCTTGTAATGGGCAGCTTAGTAGTAAAGGTAGTTTTAGGTAGATCCTTGGCTAAATAATTACAACCACAAAAGGTGTAAGTAGTCATTTGAGCTTTTCTTCTGCAGAGTATCATCTACTACGTGAGCCGCTCACCCAAACTGGAGGAATGGCTGGCCAATGAAAGTGTGCAGGAAGCCTTAAGACCCTGCCTCAGTGCCTCATATGTGGACAGTGACCCAACCTTCAACCTGAACATCGATGAAGATTATGACCATCGAGCCTCTGGCATCACCCCCACCGCCTTCTGCATGGTTTATCTGGACTGGATCCAGTACTGCAACAGCCGCAGACAGAAGGTCAGCAAAGTTCTATCTTTGGCCAACCTAGGTTCTGTTTTTGAGTTTTCCAACCAGGCAACTGTAAACCTCTTGAGGTGTCATAGTGTCATTGCAGAATGGTTTGTGAGAATGTCAGAGCCACATTAAGAGAACACGGGCTGCAGGCATAAGGGGCCCTGGACAGGACGCCAATCCAATGCAGGTTGGGAATGCACTGTGGAGTGCTCCCCTGGCTGGCACACACTCTCTCACAGTCAGGAAGACAGTTACAGGGCTGGAATCCAGTGGTGGGCTCACTCTCTTCACCAGTGTGCCCCACGATGATATAAATTCAATGATCTATATTCAAAGCTGTTAAAGCCAGGAAGCCCAGACTTAACACTATTGGATTTAAATCTAAGGGCCCACTTGAAAGGTGTCAGTTAATTGTTATTCTTTAGTCCCCTTGTTAATGTGTCAGTGTAATGCAATTAGTCCTTTTAACCTTTTGTTTGTGCCCGAGTAACATCTGTGTATTGAGTATAGTTCAGCAGGTTCTCTAAACAAAAGCATTTAAATTGTTTCTAACCTATGGTGTTGGGCTTAAATCAAAATCACAATGAATCGAACTCTTGCCCATGAATACGATTACTGAATGATTTTTTTTTATTCATAATTCATTGACAAGGTTGCTCAACTTTTGAAATGGGGATATGTTTTCTAACGAAAGTGCATATCATTTGTGATTTAAAAAAAAACTATTTATGGTTATTTTTTTTTATATAATGTTAGCGTTCTAAAAGTCTTTAGGGTACTGTGTGTTTATGAAAAGGAATCTCCTGTCGCACAGTAAGGAGCAAAGCTGATTAAGACATTTACAGTTGTATTTAGTGTATGCTAATAGTGCTCTATATGGTGTGTGAAATTTAGAGAATATTGATTAGGGCAGGGTTTCTCAACCACTGTGCCACAGCACACAAGTGTGCCGTGAGAAATTATCAGGTGTGACTTAGAAGATTATCCAATTTCATCTTATTGGTATTCAAAACCAGCAGCGTGTAGTGAAAGGCAGAACAATTACATTCTCTTCCACTAGAGGGCAGTATGATATCAGCTTTGTGTTTAAGTAAACAGGCCCAGGTTTCACACCAAGTAAATTAACACTAGATTTTCATTATATTTCAGTCAATACTATTTTTGTGACATTTTTGTTTGGTGGTGTGCCTTGTGATTTTTCTAATGTGAAATATGTGCCATGGCTAAAAAAGGTTGTGGAAACCTGGGATTAGGGAACCATTTTTGGATGAAGCACATGGCTACATGACAACATGATGCACCTGTACCTAAGTGTTTTTAATGGGTTTTTTTTCTCTTTCTTTCTGTAGCCTGTGGACAGCGATAGAGACTCCCCTTTGGTCACACTCTGTTTTGGGCTTTGCATTCTAGGCCGCAGGGCTTTGGGCACGGCCTCCCACAGCATGTCTGCCAGGTAACAATCAACGCTGTTAGCAGTGCCATATCACCTGGGTTTTTTTTTAAATGTCTTTTGGAAGAGTAATTAATGTAAGATATGAATGTCACAGTTATTCTGATATCACACACCCTAAGTTGGCTTCTTCTTTGGTAGCCTGGAGCCATTTCTCTACGGCCTCCATGCTCTCTTCAAGGGAGATTTCCGGATCACCTCACCGAGGGATGAGTGGGTGTTCGCAGACATGGACCTTTTGAATCGGGTGGTGGCGCCTGGTGTGCGCATGTCTCTCAAACTGCACCAGGTACTATATATATATACAGCTCATAGTGTCTGATCATGACAGAAGACAAAAATCTAAATCAGTGCTGGCGAGTCAGCTGTTGATGATGACAAAGCTGTTGTCACAGATCTTTTGTAACCGACCACGTTGCAAGCTCAGCCTTGGGTTTGAATCTTGGTCAATATACAGGAATCATTTTAAGCTCCTCCTGCACTCTCAACTTTTTCCTCAGCTGTTCCTGCCATGAAAATGGCCCACAGCCAAACATGGTATTAAAGCCCAAACAATTAAGCTACTTGCCGCAGCCACGTGAGCTGCTACAGAAGCTTGAATGGGTGTAAATGTGACTAAACGTACATAGTTTATGCCACGTACACTTTCCGATCACTTTATTAGGTAGACCTTGTTTTGCACTTTGACTACAGTCTGTAACTGTAGAACTACAATCTATCTCTGCATACTCTTGGTCCCCTTTACTTTGTTCCCTAATTGTCAGGACTCCCACAGGACCACCACAGATCAGGTACTATTTGGGTGGTGGATGTATGGTAAGTGGAACTGATGAAATGGACAATGAGTGAATAAACATGGCGATGTACAGTGGTGCAATGTGACCTAAAACATCATCAGATTTTCACACAAGTCTTGAACACCGTACAGAACAGCTTCAACTCTGGGATGTTGGTGGGTTTCCTCACATTAACTGCTCGCTTCAGGTTCTTCCACAACATTTCGGTTGGATTAAGGTCAGGACTTTGACTTGGTCATTCCAAAACATTAACTTTATTCTTCCTTAACCATTCTTTGGTAGAATGGCTTCTGTGCTTAGGGTCGTTGTCTTGCTGCATGACACACCTTCTCTTGAGATTCAGTTCATGGACAGATGTCCTGACATTTTCCTTTAGAATTCTCTGATATAATTCAGAATCCATTGTTCCATCAATGATGGCAATCCGTCCTGGCTCAGATGTGGCAAAACAGGCCCAAAATATGATACTACCACCACCACCATGTTTCACAGATGGGATAAGGTTCTTATGCTGGAATGCAGTGCTTTCCTTTCTCCAAACGTAATGCTTTCCTTTTCAACCAAAACGTTCTATTTTGGTTTCATCCGTCCACAAAACATTCTTCCAATAGTCTTCTGGCTTGTCCACGTGACCTTTAGCAAACTGCAATGTTCTTTTTGAAGAGCAGTGGTTTTCTCCTTGCAACCCTGCCATGCACACCATTGTTGTTCAGTGCTCTTCTGATGGTGGACTCATGAACATTAACATCAGCCAATGTGAGAGAGGCCTTCAGTTGCTTAGAAGTTACCCTGGGGTTCTTTGTGACCTCACCAACTATTACACGCCTTGCTCTTGGAGTGATCTTTGTTGGTCAACCACTCCTGGGGAGGGTGGCAGTGGTCTTGTATTTCCTCCATTTGTACACAGTCTGTCTGACTGTGGATTGGTGGAGTCCAAACTCTTTAGAGATGGTTTTATAACATTTTCCAGCCTGATGAGCATCAACAACTCTTTTTCTGAGCTCCTCAAATCTCCATTGTTTGTGCCATGATACACTTCCACAAACGTGTTGTGAAGAGCAGACTTTGACAGATCTCTGTTGTGTAAATAGAACAGGTTGCCCACTCACACCTGATTGTCATCCCATTTGAAAACATCTGACTCTAATTTCACCTTCAAATGAACTGCTAATCCTAGAGGTTCGCATACTTTTGCCACTCATATGCCTCAATAAATAAATGACCAAGTATAATAGTTTCTCATGTTTAAGGGGTCACCAACTTTCAAGCACCACTGTACCTAATAGTGATCGGCAAGTGTCTTTGAGTACTCCGCTTAATTGGCTTGCACTGTTCCCGATGGTATAGGAAACAAACGTTAGATTGTGGTATACAAACTACAGTCTGAAAATGAGCTTGTGATTTCTACAGAATGGCGCAGCAATCTTCAGACCTCATGTTTGGTTTTGTTTCATTATGCTACCACTTGATAACCGTAGGGAGCAGCTCCTAGAATCATAGATATTATTATGGAATTATGTGATGGAAAACACACTAATAATAGTTATGGCTAGCTCTGGCTTAGATTAGTACCCAAACAGTATGGCGCTGCCAGATTCTCCAGCAAACACTGAATGCGTCTCTATTATTCGTCCCCTCCCTACTGTGTTGGTAGGACCACTTCACCTCTCCAGATGAGTATGAAGATCCAGTCGTGCTATATGACGCTATCACGGCCAACGAAGAAAAGATGCTCATCTCTCACGAAGGAGACCCAGTGTGGCGCAGCGCCATCCTGGCCAACATGCCCTCGCTGCTGGCCTTGCGCCACGTGATGGACGACGGCAGCGACGAGTACAAGATCATCATGCTGAACAAACGCTTCCTCAGCTTCCGAGTCATCAAGGTATGACACAAACATACAAACTTGTGTACTTTTATGCCTGACATTGTCAAACTGCATGGCTACACTGAGCCATCTTGGTTGTTGCTGTGCGAACACAAGAAGCAATGGTGATTGGTCAGTGAGGTGGTTCCCAGGCTTTTCTGCATCCCCTTTTGTAGATTAGATTTGCATTTTCAAGTCTCCCCAACTCACATTTTCTGCTTCCAAATTCCACTAGAATTTATTTAAAACGTTGTAATTCATACATTTACATTTGCAGCATTTAGCAGACGCCCTTATCCAGAGCGACTTACAATTTATACAATCCAAGCAATTGTGGGTTAAGGGTCTTGCTCAAGGACAGTGGCAGCTTGGCAGAGGTGGGATTTGAACCCTGGACCTTCTGGTCCATAGTCCAGTACCTTACCCACTAGGCTACCACAGTCCCAGACACAACTGCAACCTCTTATTGAGCAAAACAAAATGAAGTGACAAATCTCCTTTGGTGCTCCCCCCACTTTTGGAACCACTTTGTCAGAGAGTTTGTTGTTTGCTGAAAGTTCGCAAAAATCAAACACAGGGAATAAAATAACGTCATCCGAAAAATTGTTTGTGTGTAATCAGCCTTCATTATTCACAAGCTCGTATTAATTTACTGTCATCCGAACAATTCACACAAAAAGTCAGCCTTAAAGCTGTGGTAACCCTAGATTTTCACCAGCGAATGTTGAGCGAAATCGCGCTCATTTAATAATTTGCCACGATGACCAGTTTCACAAGCAAACTTCACAGCGATTTTGAGTTTGGTGAACTTTTGATACATGTTTTAGTCTTTATTTTCAACCGCCTTCTCGTTCTCCATATCTGCGATGTATAAATTTGCCACACTAGGACCTGGGGGACTGTGGCATAACGTCTCTGAAAGCTTTAATTATACGCAGGTGAAAACATCTCAGATATTGTCAATACATAAAGATTTCATTGTGATTGTCTGAATATTATTATTCTTCACGGTTTCTATTTTTCGTTCTAAAACTTGGATCTAGAAGTAGTCTTCTCGTAATGAGTTATTTAATGTATTTATTGGATTTAAGAAAAGCTTTAGTCTGCTAACAAAATTAGATTTAAAAAGCTAGTTTTGCTGGTACTGATTTATGATGGTACGGATTTATTTTTGCTGGGGTTTTACCAGTAGCCCTTTTGTCCTCTGGCTGGTAGTGGACTTTGATTTGACTTATTTCCTTGTGTGAAAATAAATAAAAATTAAATTAAGAAACTCGTTTTCTGCTTTCAGACGTCACACTATCCTATAAAGTCATTCATCCGGGTTGTTAAACATGAAAGCAGCTACACACCAGATGCACATTTGATTGTACCAGTCGATATTCTCAGTGTCTGAGTGGTGACTTTAGGGCCTGCTACTGCATGTTTGCTTTTGCTTGTGTATTTGCTTGGTCTGTACTTGTTAGTAGGTGGATAGTAGTTAAGTCGTATAAGATCTGTACCTAAAACAGACTTTGAATGATGTGTTGCTTTATAGAAATTTGCTATTTGACTATTTCTCCAAATGACATGTTTTATATTGTAGGCCAGTTTCATAATGCAGACCTATTGGGTCATTTTTAAGTTCTGCTACAGGACTAACCTTTAGATCCCCGTACTCAAAGCTTAGCCCCAGCATTCATAAATCTCTAGTGACGTCCCTGATGTTATGTAATCCCTTCTGGTTCGGTTATATAACTGTAGCTGTTTGCGTCCAGCTCCAACTTGTTCCCTCTTAAGTGGGAGCGACCTGACCTGCAAATGTCTAGTGTGACCCCTTCTTTGTTTTTGTCCGTGGTCTCGGCTGCCTCCTAATTCTCTGGCATTGTGCAGGTGAACAGGGAGTGCGTGCGTGGGTTGTGGGCGGGGCAGCAGCAGGAGCTGGTCTTCCTGCGGAACCGAAACCCTGAGCGCGGCAGCATCCAGAATGCCAAGCAAGCACTACGCAACATGATCAACTCGTCCTGCGATCAGCCCATCGGATACCCCATCTACGTCTCCCCTCTCACCACCTCGTACGCTGGCGCCCACAGCCAACTCCGTTCCGTCTGGGGAGGCCCCATTAGCCCCCACAATATCTACACCTGGTTCATCAGCAGCTGGGACAGGTGACGGATGCGAATACTCGATATATTCCCTGTAATTGCCGCGTTAATGCTGCTGCTGTGTGCTTTACTAACCATTACACTACAATATGCTTACTAAACCTGATCAGACAGTTTTATATAAGTGTAATGATACGATGCATTGCGATGTAAAGGTGGGAGCACATGCATCGTAGAGTTTGGATTATATGTTCTTACACCATCTAATGCAGTTACACTTTTTGAGCACTAGAGGGCTCAAATTGTGCCATGCTCACAGACACACACCTTGTTCTCAGTGAGAATCAATTTAATTTCTTACAGGTTAACCTTCATTAAAGGTTCTTTTTGTTTACCTTTTTATACAAGAAAAGTACACATGGTTGAATTGTTATTCTTCAGAAGTAAAAAGGTTATTATAAATATGGTGAAGCTAGAATAGAGCATTTTGTTTACAATTCCAAACTTCTGTTTCTAGTCATTTCTTTTAGTTGCAGGGGACTAAAGTTTTTGTTTAAAAATGTATTCAAGAAGAATGTGCATTGTTTACACTTCAGAAATAAAGTAATGTCTTTTATGGAATGAAATATAGATAATTGTGAGAAATCCAAATTGTGAACTTGGTATCGTGACTCGAATTGAAGTGTACCATTACACCCCTAATGCACAGACCTTTGTATTGAGTCTGCACTGTTTAGAAAGGCCACACGGTGGATCTCGTGCTGTAGACATGCTGATACTCAGTCGCTGGCACTGTGTTATCTGCAGGCTGCAGAAGGGCTGTGGTGCAGGATGCAACAGCGGTGGAAATATCGAAGACTCTGACTGTGGTGGTGGATCTTCCTCAATCAGTAACAACCCCGTAGTTCACCCTCCCCAGAGCACAGCACCCACTGTGTCCCAGTCCCACCTCCCAGCTTTGCAGCCATCCATGGGTAAGACAGTGAGACTAGCGCACTACACTGTGCTCTCACTCTTCTTTTTGACAGTACAGGTAATCACTGGTTTATGATGGTCTGATTTATGATGTCGTGACTGTACGAGGGGGATTGGTAACGATAATGCACATAAAAATACACATTCAGCAGAAACCATATTCAGAGTTTTGAATATTTTTTTTTCTTTTTCCTGGGGAAAGCGATATTCAGTACTAGACTCTGCCCTGCTAAATGAGGAGTGTTGATATAAGGAGTGACATGGCAGAAGATCTGGGAAATGTAGAAAGGAAAATAGCCGTGGTTGCGACAATCATTTTTTGTTTTTTCATCAGTGTGTTTTTCAATAAATTACATGACATACTCAACACTATTTTTAAAGTAAGGTTTATGTTAATTAGTCTGACTGTAGTTCAGTGAAAGAGTTTTAAGCATAGGTTTTATGGTAGGCTATGCCATATGTACACTGTCAGTATATAGGGATGCACCTATTGCCGTTTCCGATAAATTTATTTTTTATTTTTACATATATGTAAAACTCATTGAATATCTGTGTGTGTGTATATATACATATATGTATGACCAGATGATTCCGATTTTGGCGGATTCCCATTTTCTTTGTGTCTAAGAATTATTAATTACAACACACAGAAACGATGGCTAAAGATGGCAAGAGCTGTTGGCAAGTCTCATTACAAGTACAAGCATAGATGCTGATCTGTAACTCACCCCACTCAGATAGCAGCGTATCCCAACCAAGACGTTACATCTTATATACCCTAAGTCACTGCATGCCGAAAACACACTCTTATGCCAAATCCCGAGCATAAATAGTACAACACAATTAAAAACACACACTGTGAGCTTTTATTAACTAATAAACAAGACATGTATACATAAAACAGATCACAGATGCACAAGAACCCAAACATAAACGGTCCATTGTGCCACGTACTAAACGTTGGGACCGGAAAACCAGGACAAGACACGAGCAGCTGAGCATTAACTGTTTGAGTTGAAAGCTCCTTATGTACATGAATGAAATCCAATTTAACATTACTCGGAGCACTGTGCTGTTTGGTGTGTGGCCGTGTTTGTACTGCTGTCAGCATCAGAAGTGCGTAAGTATAGGCTAAATGTGACCGGAACAAAATCGGTTATATGAGTCTGATCGGCCAATTGTGCTGAAAACCACCCTATTCCGGTCATCGGCCAATCGATTGGTGCATCTCTAACATATATTCAACTCATTGGTTTACGATGTGTTAAACTTAGGATGGATTCGTGGAAATGTATCCCCGTTATAAAACGGGGACTACCTGCATATTTCTCAAAATGGTGAACACTTATGAACCAGCTTTTGAATACCAAAATCGCTGATCCGTCCACAGGAACTGACAACCCTGCAGGACCCAGCTGGCCTGTCCATTCCCAGCCCCTCCCTCTGACCCTGCTCAGCCAGTCGGAGGGCAGGATGGACATCGGCTTGGTCAGCTCTCTTCAGCGCACCTCCTCCATCCAGGGCTTGCTAGGTCAGCACCTGTCTAGCTCTCAGCTGTCTTTCAGCAGCTCTGTGGTCATGACCCCGGCTGAACGCTTCTGTCCGGGCAGCCTGCAGGACAACAGCAGCCACAGAGCCTCTCAGAGAGGTGTGAGCTTGGGGCTCGGTCAGGGTGGCCTGCACTACGACGCCATCTACAGCAAGTGGAGTTTGTCCGGTAGGAAAGGCTTTAATGGACCAGCGGCAGTCGAAGTGGATGGAGGGCTGCCTCACAGCATCCGCACTCAGGTATGTGGAGAGCGCGCTGCCTTTTTGCTATTTCTTTGCATTTCTTATCTATTCTTTTCTCCTTTTTTTTTTGTTTTTTTTTTTCCCCTAATTTTTTTCCCTAATTTTTTTTAACACGAGAATCTGAGACCTGAGCTTTTTTTCCAGTTTAATTTTCTACTTTTATTTACCTTACTATTTTCTCATTGATTAGTTTTGCTTTCTTGATTTGTCCTTTATTGGAGATTAGAAATGAGGAAAAATTGTTATTGCTTTTATTTTCTTATCATTTATTTGTTTTCATTTCCATTTACTGTATGCCTTTTATTGTCGTTATTGTTTTTTTTTTTTTTCGTTTGTCCTTTATCTTTTCTTATTTTCCTCTTCTTATTAGTTCTTATTATTATTATTATTATTATTATTCTTATCATTAATGCATGTGCACTCTTTCTCAGGCATTTCAGCCGGTTCTACCTGCTCCACACCCTGAGGTCAGCCCAGCACTGGATCTGGTGGGTGTGTCTGTTCCCATTGAGACCACGCCCCTTACATCAGATCCTCCCAGTTTGCGGGAGGAGGCTACCGAACTGCCTTTACTTGAGCATCTGCGCTGAGCCTCGGCAAACTAATTGCACACCAACGCCTAGTCCAAGTGAAGCTGGGATCTGGAGCCGGTCTCCCGCTGAGCCCACGCTGACTCCAGCCGTCGGAGAGAGTTTGCGAGCTGACCTCCTGTTGCTTTTTCCGTGCTCGATGGCTTTGCAGTAACGGATATTATCTTGCTCTGTCTGGGAGCGTAAGGAAAGGGTATTGCATGATAAAGTTTGCAAGTCAAGTCATGAACGTGTCTGATGGATCCTCGGGCGGGGAGGTCTGATCGCCATTTTTTATGGCAGGTATAATGGTGGATCTGTGAAGATTCTGGCAAACTTGATATGTTGGCTTATCACATAATCACAGTAAGAAAGGGAATTCTGTGTAGCAATGGCCATTGACTGGCTCGAGAATTTCTGTTGAGCACCAAACAAGTAACGGAACGTTGACATGGAAAGCTGTCTGCTGTTCTAAAGTCGTGGGTTTACTGGATCCCACTGTTCAAGCTTTTGTCTTAGGAGAAATCTTCGTACATAATACAAGCGTATCTTGCGAATTTCTACAATTTACAGTTCAAGCACCAAAGGCTCTCACTCCCTCCACATTCCATAAAGCTATCTCCTCGACTAAGGGTCACACTTTCATTTCCAGTCCACTGGTAGTCATGACCGTGTCAGTCAGCTTCAGGGATAAACCGCATAACCACATGCATAAACACTTTCCATGACGTCTGGTGCTCCTACCTGCATGGTGCACAGCCCACTCAGGCAAAGCGGAAGTAAGACAAGTGGGCCGCCATCGAAGCAAAGGAACCACTGAGAAACTGAGGAGACATTTTACCATCATCAGATCTTTAACCCTCCATATGTTCATATCAAGACCACCTAGTTGTGCCAGTGACCCTTTCGTGGACTACCTAACGGAATCTGGACATGCAGAAGAGGGGAGGGTTTGATACAGTGCTGGCTTTTGTTGCCTCTTGTCGGACCTTTGCTTTCCTACTGCTGTCGATCAGCAAGCACCGGCAGTACCGCTTCTCCGACTGTGATACTACTGCTACTGCTCCATCTTCTCCTTCTACTACTAATGGAACTAACCAAACTACTGCTCCCTTTGACCTTTAATCTCCAGCGTTTTAGTTGGAGCCTAGTTTGAACTTTGGAAACAAATAAAAATATACAACTATAAAACAAAGATACATATTTATTCAAATGCTGATTTTGTGTGGAGGTGGAGGGTCTGGCTGTCTTTGTTCTCGTCACATGCTAATCGTAACTGGAATGTTGGCTTTTCTTTGGTTGTTCCACCCCAGCCGTTGGACCTTTCAAGACGTCATCATACACACTATTTATTTGCATTGGCTAGTTTGCTTTATAAGTCAACTGGAATTGATCCCACTACTACCAGTTACATTTTTTTTCTTATTTAATCCCTACGGGAATAGGAGAATGAAGCACTGAGGGCGTTTACATGCACATTAATCATTATCTGGTTTGGGCAGATTATATTAAAGTGCTTATTTACAAGTTTAATCAGCGTGTAGTTCTTGGGATTTGGCCTTGCAGCAACTTAACGAATAAAATGGTTCTGTATTTTGACTACTGTTAAAATGATAAACTCCATTTTGATAAGTCATATTTGGATAGCTGTAATGCAGTCTGCCTATAAAAGAAATTGTAATTCTGGACTTCACACATGATAGTGACCTATGCTACCACTGGCTTGCATGGAATCCCCGTTTTCCTTTTCTGCCTTAAGGTTTGACTTTCACTTTTTACTTAATCTAAGATGGGACAATTGCACTACAGTGTGTAAAAAGTCATAGTTACAATACTTAATATCTACAAGTACTGTGATGAACTTGTCGCATTGGAACCTCCTATAACCCTATCCAACAGCAAGCAGGGTTTAAAACATGAAAAAAGATCTACACACACTGCTACAAGTGTTCCTCTCGTTCTGTTTGTCATCAGATGTTTGAGTGCATGTAAACACGCTCACTCGCTGACTGCTCAAGCCTGGCTTTGTCAACAGATTGTGACTTGGTAGTGTTGTGTGAAAGCTTTAACCTTGTCCTGTAAGGAATCAGTTTAGTCCTTTGTGGTGTTCTGTGTTAATTTGCTCCTCGGTGTGGTTTGGCCAAAGCTGTACTGAACTCAAAAGTGGTGTTAGTGCTGTTAAGTGTTGGGGTTGTACAAGATCTTTGGGATTGTGCCTTAATAGGTGGAAAGGTGATGGCTGTGCAAACAAAGTTTCCAGCTGCCTCTTTGTGTATTTTGATGAGTTGTTTTAGTGCAAGTAGGCTTTGGGTTATTGATGATGCTTCAGGAATTATGTGCTTTCACATGGTGGTGGGTTCTCCTCTTCGTTTGTGATAATCTCTCGTCTGTTCTGTACTTTCTAGGCTAAAGCTTCTGCAATTGAGATGTAGGCAACCCTGCCAGTGGTTCCTATTCAGGTCAGATAGAATGACTCCTCCCAATGTCCTGGAATATGAATAGAACTACTAGACCACTGCTAAATATACATTTTGAATCGTTTTGAGCTTTAGTACAAACTTGAATTGCCATGGAAAAATGAACCAAAAGCCAGTTTCTGTACACAAGTTTTGCAACTCAGTAGAATCGTCTCAAATGGTGTACTTCAAATAATGTCAACTATCTGACACTTAATTTGTCCTACTAATACCTGTATGATCACGTGATCAAATCCCAGTGCGCCATAGCTACAAATTGTTTAATACCTGATATGTTAGGATTTAAATGAGTGATTATTTATTTCTGGTTGTTTTGGTGTAGGTCAATGACATGAGATACCATTAAGATACCACCGTCCAAGTGACTACATAGGACTACAATAGGTGCTGCATGCAGGTATTTTGATTTTACAATGGGAATCTGTGAGGAAATCAGCAGTGAGGAGGAAAAGCCGTGGTGGCAGCTAATCGTTTTTGATTTTCACTTTCATTGAAAACAAGCTTATGTTCATGACTTTACCCAGCTGTAGTTTAATGTAAGTGTTTAAGCATATTTGCTGTATAGAGTAGCCTCTGATATATGCAGTATATATTAAACTCCTCAGTTTATGATAAATTCAACTTGCGATGGATACTTATGACCATTGTAAATCTTAGGCTACATGTAATCTATCTAAGACTACCTGTGTACCTTCATCACCATCATGTCTCTGGTTAATTCTCAAATATGAAATTGCCACGCTGGTTGTATATTCAATCTTAAGCTTATCTTAAGAAATCTGAAGTTTGGGCACCCCTGTTCAAATGACGTCTTGTTACATTAATCTTAAACAAGGGAGTTCTGAGAGTTTATAAAATTGTCTGGAAAGTTTGCCAGACTTTGAGAAACAACACATTTTCGAATCCTTGGCTGTGCCTTCATCTTGGGCAGGCACCACATAGACATTTGGCTGTGACAGTAGGAGGGAAGGTCAGACAGGGAGATGGTCATCTAACTGCAGCTGCAACAGCGACCCATCGGCCGATCGAGGCACAGGCTAGGTTAGACTGTAGCTCTGTGCAGATTCACTGTAGCCATAGAAGTTACTCGTCTGTTGGCGAAAAAGAACCAGTGGGTGTCTGTGAAGTCACTCGCTGCCCTGCAGCCCATGTGGGGTCATGTGCATGGCAGGAGATGTTAAAAAGACTGGTGAATTGGAAGACGTGTCAAATCGAGAGGAAAGGAAATGTTATGTTTACGTTGCTTCCTGAAAAGCCTGCGTTAACATCTTTTCAGTTCAGAAAATCAACAGTTTGATCAGGGTACTACAGACGAACGGAAAATGACTAGCCTAAAAAGAAACTTGATTTGTAAATCAGGATGTGCCAGCCTTGGTACAAAGTACTCCATTTGAGACGTGGCTCATTCTTGGAACACTAAGTGGAACGTTTCATAATCAGAATTTCCCCATCAGCCGCCGTCTGTATTTAGAGTTGTGATGTAGCGCTGTTTGCTAAGCCTGGCTCTGGTCACAAGTTGGCCCCTTTTTTGTAGAGGTTTCAGTTCACCCTGTGCAAAGTAATAACCCTTTTTTCACTATTGTAATTCCTATAGACTGTCAGTCAGAGAGGCCAGATCCCTAAGCATCTGTTTCATGTCTTACCTTTGTTAACCTTTTTAAAGCTACAGGGAGTTTCATTTCCAATCTGAAGAAAGGCAAGCACAAGTTACTGGACAGTCTCAGCGGTGTCACTTATAAAAGGGATGGAACGAATCTGCCGTTTGTCAGCGGTATGTTTTGTACATAAATATATATTTAAAAGTATATAAATCTATTTTATTACTGGATTGCTGGTTATTTTTCAAAGACACTATGCTGAGTCTTAGGGGAGTCCTGTTGCTGTACCCCCGTCATGGACAGTGAGAACATTCTCTGACCTCTCATGCAGTTTTTGGGAAGGAAATCAATTAATACTGCTTTTGCACAAGTATTGTAAAATAGTTGTAAACACCATCCCACTTTTTAAATCACTTTTTAGTTCTATGGGGTAATGTTTTATTTAAAAGCTGATATTCAATATTCAAAGTTTTATGTACATTTTTTTTTCTTTTTTTTTATGTGTTTTATTTTTTCCCCTTATTTAAATTAAAGCTTTTTTTGGTCATCATTTGCAGAGAGCTTTCTTACTTTTCAGTCTTCTATTGTAAAGACTTCATGCAGAGCACAGTCTCAAATCAGGGGGTCTTTCCATACAATATGAAACAAATAACAATAATTTTCAAGGCTAATTTCAGGTTTGATATGCCAACCATTTTATAGCAGAGAATTTTCTGGGGCCGTATTCATAAAGGATTCTTAGTGCTATGAGTTGCACTAGTGACGATTCTAAGAAAATCTTAGAAATCAAGTTTTAAAGAAAAAAAAAGCTTGTTCATAAAGCTGTGTTGAAAGTAGGGAGGGCGCTTTTAGAAGGCCTGGGAATTCCCCTTCTCTAAAGGAGAAGGAGGAAATTCCTCCTTTAAAAAACAAGTCGGTTGAGGTTTACGTCTGAATCACTTCTTATGCTAAAACTCCTAACGAGGAGTTTTTAAGCTAAGTAAGGAGTTTTCTTCTTTAAGATAATTCTTATGCATGTGATGCATTTCGTGGTGCAGTGGTTAGCACTGGTCGCCTCACAGCTCTCAGAGATCCATGATTTAATTCCCTGGGCCTGAAATCTTCCTATGTGGGGATTTGCGTGTTCTCTCTGTGTCTGCCTTCCTCCACCTTCCAAAGACATGGGTTAAATTGATGTTAAAAATTGCTCAAAACCGGTGCCCCCCAAGTGCCCTGTGTTCCTGTTTAGGACGATTCCCGCCTTGTGGCCTGTGCCCTCACAAGTGGGTAAGTGTCCTATGAAAGTGAGTCAGTTCAGTTAGTTACATCAGGATCTCACTAACTTTGAAAATATTTTTCATCAACAGTGTTTTTCCGGGACTGTCCTTAACTAACTTATGGTACCATATACAAACTGTCTTGGTTTAGTAACAAAGGTTACAAGGTTTTTTTTTGTTTGTTTCATTTGTTGTAACGACGGGTAATGTTCGGGGCAGGGCTATCAACATTGGCGTTTCCTGCTGTTGGCACATTCAGCATCACATGACGTGGCAAAAACTACGCAAAAATGATTCAGTGACTTGTTGGTGCTGTGTCTCATTAACGTTGTTTTGTTGATTTAAATCGTCTGTAAATGTTTTTATAAAGACTTTTACAATTTATAATAATAAATCAGATTTAAAGGCTTTGTTAATGCAATAAAGACCTCAAATTAGAACCCCATGTTGGCTGGAAAGTTCTAAATTTACAATTACCCTTTACATTTCTCTTGTAGACATTTGTTTACATTGGTCATTTAGCAGACACCTTTATCCAGAGTGATTTACAACTGATACAATCTTACAATCCAAGCAATTGTGGGTCAAGTACCTTAGTCGCTAGGCTACCCTAGGCCCATTCCCCATGGCGTTCCCCCATGGAGCCCTCTGTTGAGAAAGGCAGCAAGTACCGCTGGAAGAACGTACCACTTCTCTTGTATTTGCATTGTCAAGACTAGAACTCTGGTCTCCACAGTCATGGGTTAGCGAATTTGATAGCTGTGCCAGCAACAGTCGGTTATGATTAAAATTTAGGTTTTTTTACATGAATAACCAAGTTTTTGTCAATAATGTTGAAGGTTCTGTGAGCTGAACCATCAACAAAAACATTTCTTGCAGACTGCAATATTAAATGCTGAATGAAAATATTGAGAATATTGGACTCTTAGCAGATGGCTTCATCCCAACTGAACCAATCAGTTAAGGGACCTGCTCAAGAGCCCAACTGTGCCTGAGATTTGAACCTGAATAATAGTTAGTGCTACAGAACCACTGAATCACCGCTCATTTTTAATGTAGCGGCTTGATCAGGCTCAATGTTAAGGCGTCCAGATTCAGAAAACCAACCGTCTTTAGAGGCCTGTTGTGCTGGTTCTTGTTTTTTGAATAAAAAACACGTTGTGTGTGAGGGTTCGTTAGATTTCTGTACAGTGCTCATTGCTTGGGTTTTTTCAGGGTAAAGTGCATGTCTAATGAATGGCTTTCCATCTGAGGTAGCACTTACTTTCTCACCATGCCACATTATATTATTCATATTTTCTTCTAGATTATTCCTTGGTGTTAAGTGGAAAGCTCACTTAAATATTAGATGGCAGCGTTCAAGTATAATCAGAGTCCTCATAATATACACCATCTGCTTTATAATTGGTATAAATTATTCTGTCATTTGTTATTTATGGACAATGCTGCCCTAACAGCAAAGTGAAGTTCTCCTGTACTTAAAGTCCATTAGTAACAAGCCAGCTGGGTAAATTGTAGGTATTAAGTCCATTTCGGATTTTGGTGATTTGTGTAATAATGCTTCAGTTCTGCTGAATGTCTGCACAATTTACAGTACGTTCTGTGTCCATTAAGGATTGTCATGGTGGGGCAGTGGTTAGCACTGTTGCCTTGCAAATCAACAGACCCAGTTTTCACTCTGGTGTGGTTTTCTCCCACATTTTAGTGTATGCATGTGAGAGTTTGCTAGTGTTGGTTGAAGCCCTTAACTGCTTGGTTTAATTTTAAACTTACTTTGCATAAGGAACAACTAAATAATGTAAAAATGTGCTCTGAAATTATTCTAGAATCATAACAGCAGCCACCACTGTCTGTGACATACTTGTGTTTATTGTTCTAGACAAATGTGTTCTACAGTTTCAAACTTGGCACAGTTTGAGGTCTAGGATTATTGTTTGATGCAGTTTGCACGACGCTAAACTGGTAGGTGTAAGCGTTCCTCATTAGTAACACGGCTCTTAATGATCTACTCCACGTACTGTAATGAGAGAACTTGTTTTTGGCCAAACTTCCATAGTGTGTGTTACTGCCAGCTTGGCAAGGCTTCATAGAAACCTGTTTTTAAAATGCGTATTCAGAAGAGCCCTAACACAGAACCCTCAGACAAACGAGCGTTTAATCACTGATGCCGTGTATGTGATCTCGTTGTAGCTTTCATCTTCCTCACGTCTGTTCCTCCATTTGCTCTCCTGAGCCGAGCGGTGGAGCCACAGCACCAGTGCCATCATGACTAGCAACACCATGCCCATGGATAATGTGAGCAGCACCCCCTGTAGGAGACCTGGGGAACTCTCCACAGCTGCATAGGGATAGATGGAATTATACGCTATAAACAGTGAACTGATACGGTAAGTGTATAAAAAAGCATGCGAGTGTATTATATTTTATAGTCCTGAATAATAGAACCTTTCCATGAATACATTACAGGGATTTGGATCACAAACAGTGCGATCCTGTAACAGTAATATATGGACTGTTCTATTGGACTGAAAACACTGAATTAAAAACATGTGTTTTAGGACTAGTTCCCCTTGTAGACTATTGCAGAAAACCAGACAAAAGAATTACAGGGTGTTCCTATGTACAAATATGCGCCATTTAACATCCTCATTACATTCGGTGAAACATTACATTGACCAGATATTACCATCGTCCAGGAAACACAGAGTATTGTGTGTGTGTGTGTGTGTAAGGTCACCGCCTGGTTTTAACTAAGAAAATAATTAAATAGTTACAAAAAGATCTTTCCATTGGATAATTACTGCATTGTTGATTGTTTTCAGACCTAAAACATCGTCTCATTTTCTCACAAGTCCTAAAAGTAGACAAAGAGAACTCAGTTAAACAAATAAGACAAAAATATTATATTTGGCCATTTATTTATTGAGGAAAATGATCCAATCTTAGATGTTAGTGAGTGGAAAAAGTATGTGAACCTCTAGGATTAGCAGTTAGAACGACTTTGGCCTTGTCCCTAACCCAGACCTTAAACTTCCTGGCTGCAACAAAATGATAAAATGTAATTGAGTAAAAAGATCACAATATTATTTTTGTGTTTTTATAATAATGAATAACTCAATTTACTGCTTATAATAACTTAATGAAACAGAACGTATTATTGTTTGTTCATATTTATACAGCTTTTGCAGATTTTTGAGTAATATATTAACGTTCCCAACATTATCGTCATTACTTTAACAGTCTGATTTCTGTAGCGAATTATTTGAAGCTAACACTTGTTTGTCGTATGCGAGCAACTGTCAGCCATGGGAGAAGTGACATTTTGATATCTGGAAATTTCATTTAATCATGTATTCTTCCTGATCATAGAGTACGTTTGTTCAGTGTTATTACAGTGTTATTTACACCGTTATGGCAGCATTTTACACAAAACTGAAATGTTCAGATCATTTATATTTATTTAAGTGCATCTTCTTATTGTTGTTGACTAGCATCAGCAAATCCATGACCTAGCCTCTTTTTTCTTGAAAAAGTGAAAATTATTACCAAAACACATCAACAACACACATGTATTCATTATTTACAGATATATATTTATTATATTTAAATTCTATATAAGCTCAGTTGTAACCATCACTAAGTCTTTACTTTAAAGCATGTAAATATGAATTCAATTTTTCATAAATTACCGTCCCCAATTTGAAGAATTACCCATATATAAGACTATTTATAAGATTATTTCCTATTATGATACATTTTTTAAAAATCAGATGGATGTTAAACGGCACATACCTGAATATACAGTGGCGTGAAAAGTGTTTGCCCTCTTCCTGATTTCCTATTTTTTTGTTTGTCACATTTAAGTGTTTCTGAACATCAAACCAATATTAGTCAAAGACAACACAAGTAAAAACAAATGCAGTTTTTGAATGAAGGTGTTTATTATTAGGGGAGAAAAAAAATCCAATCCTACATGGCACTGTGTGACAAAGTGATTGCCCCCCCCCCCCCCCCCTTGTTAAAACATAACTATGGTTTATTTTAACTTTGACTCCATGACTTTAGTTTCGCTCTTAGATTTATCATCATACCCGGGCCACTTAATGTTGATGTGCAAACTTCACATTTTATTCAAACTTTGACTCCATGACTTTAGTCTCGCTCTTCGATTTATCATCTACGCCGCCCAAGGAGGTTGGGTCCCTTTTTGAGTCTTGGTCCTCCCAAGGTTTCTTCCTAGAACTAGGGAGTTTTTCCTTGCCACTGTCGCCCTAGGCTTGCTCAATTTGGGATTGGACGTAGTAATTAGGAGATAATCTAAACATGTAAAGTTGCTTTGAGACAATGCTCCATTGTAAAAAGCGCTATATAAATAGATCTGACTTGACTTGACTTTATCACACCTGAGTTCACTGTCTCTAGCCACACCCAGGTTTGATTATTGCCACACCTGTTCTCAATCAGGACATCACTTCAATAGAACCTGCCTGACAAAGTGAAGTACACGAAAAGATCCTTAAAAGCTACACATCATGCCAAGATCCAAATAAATACAGGAACAATTGAGAAAGAAAGTAATTGAGATCTATCAGTCTGTATAGGGTTATAAAGCCATTTTCTAAAGCTTTGGGACTCCAGCAAACCACAGTGAGAGCCATTATCCACAAATGGTGAAGACATGGAACAGTGAACCTTCCCAGGAGTGGCCGGGCGACCAGAATTACCCCAAGAGTGTAGCAGCGACTCATCCAAGAGGTCACAAAAGTCCCCACAATAACATCCAAAGAACTACAAGCCTCACTTGCCTCAGTTAAGATCAGTGTTCATGCCTCCACCATAAGAGAGAGGCTGGGCAAAAATGGCCTGCATGGCAGAGTTCCAAGACGAAAACCACTGCTGAGCAAAAAGACATTAAAGCTCGTCTCAATTTTTCCAGAACGCATCTTGATGATCCCCAAGACTTTTGGGAAAACATTTTGTGGACTGACGAGACAAATGAATGGCATTCACCTCTGACTAGGCCACTCCAAAGTCGTCTTTTTGTTTTTCTTCAGCTATTCAAAGTCCTGACCTGAATCCTATTGAGATGCTGTGGCATGACCTTAAAAAGGCCGTTCATGCTCGAAAACCCTCCATTGTAGGTGGCCCAAATTCCTCCACAACGCTGAAAAATACTCATTGCAAGTTATCACAAACGCTTGGTTGCAGTTATTGCTGCTAGTGGTGGTCCAACCAATTTAGGTTTAGGGGGGGGCAATCACTTTTTCACACAGGGCCATGTAGGTTTGGATTTTTTTCTCCCTTAATAATAAACACCTTTGTTTAAAAACTGCATTTTGTGTTTACTTATGTTGTTTGACTAATCTTTAAATTGGTTTGATGTTCCGAAACACTTGTGTGACACACATGCAAAAAAATTAGAAATCAGGAAGGGGGCAATCACTTTTTCACACTAATAGGTGCAAATACATATTAGGTATATGCAGAAACTCACGAGTGTACACTGAAAGGCTGACGTAGCAGTTCTTGGTGCCCAAAAAGTTGGTGACGGAGCAGTGATACACACCAGAGTCCTCTACTGTCAAGTTTCCAATTTTCACTGTAACTATTAGCTCTCCTAAATGAAGCAAACAGGTGTGCCTTTATTAAGGAGTAGAACTGAACATGCGTCTCAAGCAGCCTTGCGGTTTTTATTTTTTGATGTGTTGAATGTAATGGTTACCCTCCATGCTAATGGGCAGGATCATGTGATCGGGCTCCAGCTTCTCCCAGCTCATTTGTGGAATAGGTACGCCTTCCATCACGAGACAGGACAGGGATATAGTGCTACCTACTTCAATGTTCCCTTCCCACATACACACAGGCAGTGATGGAGGTGCTATCACACACACAGCAGGCATAAGATACATTTCAGATATTCAGTCATGTTAAATTTACAGTATGTAAATTAGCAGAACCTTGCAGAGAGGAAAACTTGAATATAACAAGATTTTGCTACTTTTATCGAACAATTACCAAGCCAAGTTTGGTTTGGGGGGGTTTGTTGGTCATGTACGTTGCTGCTGATTTGAGTTGGTTGGTTTCATGCTAGCTTACTCAACAAAAACATTCTAGCTTAATGCTACATTTTACTTGCAAAGTTTCCTCATGTAGGAAGTTGGTGATGTGTAACCTGTAGCAAATTCCATTTGATCAGCCAAAACATTATGACGACTCTCAAATGAAACAAGAAATATTGATTATTTCGTTAGAACTGCATATGTCAAGATTTGGTATAGTGGTACTGTGGTGGCCTAGCGGGTAAGGTACTGGACTCTGGACCACAAGAGCCAGGGTTCAAATCCAACCTCTGCCAAGCTGCCACTGTAGGTTAAGCAAGACCCTTAACCTACAATTTCTTGGATTGTAAGACTGTATCAGTTGTAAGTCGCTCTGGATATGGGCGTTTGCTGAATGTAAATGTAATGTAAGTGAACTGTTGGTTTTCATAGCTAATATGTTCGATGTGGGGAATAGTGGACAGTGAGGGCCAATCTCTGAAATGACAAGAGTTGTTGGATGCTCCCAAAGAGAATGGTGGACCTTCTGTGGTCCAATTAGGGGTATTAACCAGCATGAAGACCTAAACATTGCTGCAGACTAGATGCACCCCAATGGCAGTAGCCTCTCTCAGCACGGTGATGAAAAGAAATCGTTTGTTCCCTAGCTTCCAAGTTTCCCAGATTGCAGTCAAAGCTGTGGAGTCTTCACCTGGTGGTCATAATGCTTTGGCTCAATGGGGGTAAAAAAAATGCTGCCTTCAAGTTCTCCTCGGAAATTCCTCCTCATGAGTTCGTAGGTCATAATAACAACATGCGTATTCAAGAGGTTTTGGTCGGGTGGTGAAAATGAACACCATAAGAAAACTTTAGTTTTTACTTCTGCTTTTGTATAGTCAAAAACAGCAAGTTTATTATGCCTTACTAAAAGAAAGATTTTCCCATATTCCTTAGTCATTTTAAAGTCTTTAAGTATCTTGTTGCTGCTTAAGGCAGCAATAGTCACATGAGATTTTATTGACAAGCTAGACAGGATAGGGTTTGTTCGTTCTTACAGACTACAACCTTGCAGGAACCTAAATCGTATCAGCAAGGCTGAGGATTAAGAACTAAATTTTAGCCTCATAGCTCCAGTGTAAACTAAAAAAAAGCAAACATGAGATTCCTTTAAGTTAGAGGTTTTGTTGAGGTTTTTACCTGATAGATATGTATGTGTGTGTGTGTGTGTGTGTGTGTGTGTGTGTGTGTGTGTATATATGTATATATATATATATATATATATATATATATAGTATATATATATATATATATATATATATATATGTGTGTTATATATCTGGTGTATATATAGTGTGTTATCTATATCCTCATATATATATAGTATCTATATCTCTATCTTCTATCTCATCGCATTCTCTCTATATATCTACTCTCTATCTCTATATCTATATCTCTCTCTCTCTGTGTGGTCTCTGTATATTTATCTCTCTCATATATATCTATCTCTCTCTCTATCTCTTTATTGTTTTATACTTTCTTTCTCTCGTCTATATGTTGTGTTTATCTGTATGGATGTAGATTATCTTTGTGTTCTCTGTCTGTCTTTGTCCTATGTCCTGTATGTAGGCTATATATTATATATATATATGTCGTATGTATGTGTAAATATATTATATATATCTATATATATATACTATATCTATGGGTATGTCCTCTTTCTTTTTCCCTCTCTCTCATGTATATATATATATCTATTATATATATATATATGTGTATGTATATGTGATATATACTATATATTATATATATATATAAATATTATATATATACTGTATGTAATATATACCCATATACATACATATATATATACTATAGTATATACTACTATATATGTATGTAATATGTATATATATATATAATATATACTATATATATATATATAATATATATATATATGTATATGTATGTATGTATGTATATGTACATATCTATATATATACTAGATAACAAAAAAAAAATCATTACTCCAATCGTCGGCGGCTCCGCAGTTATAGATCCAACTATCGCCTGCTTATCACTAATTCCTTCTTTGGTCTCTTCCTGTCTCGTTGGGGCGGGGGGGTGGTGGATGGGAACGCATGGGGAAAAATGATGCAGATGCTGTGGGGGTAGGGGGAGATACCTCTATGGTACCTCCCGATGTAGCTACGGGCTACTTTGGGTGAGTGTGTAGGTGGGCAGTGTAATGATATGTAGACGAGCGTTGGGCCGGTGTGAGGTCATGTTTGTGCGGTAGGTGGGCTGGGGAGCAGTGATTATTTCGCGGGAGTGAGAGAGGGACAGCCATTGGGTGAATGGAGGGAAAGTAAATGTGTTACCATAAAAATTCCGGGGGGTAGGAATATGTTGTGTTACGGAGAACTTGTGTCAATTGGGGGGCGGAGTGGTGTGTACAGAAAAAAAAGAGGAGGAAGTAAGGTAGGTGTGTATGGGTGGTACTTCTCTGCAGCCGTGGGGGGGGCTATAGATAGTCGATGTATAATACGTGTGGGGTCAGATGTACGAGTTATGCAATCAAACACGAAAATGATAATACGACAAATAAAATAATGTAAGATTAATGAAATATATAGAAAATATATTGGGCAAGAATATATCTATATGTATATATAATATATGTATGTATATATATATATATATATATATATATATATATATATATATATATATATATGTATATGTATGTATATGTATGTGTATATATATGTATATATATATATACATATATATAAAATGGCCTCTCACAGCTTTCATGCTGTGACAGTATTAAGCAGTACATGATTCTTACCCAGGACCCTCAGGCTGAGTTCTCCAATACCGGGGTCTCCCATTTCCGGTGGATTGCTCACCACGCAGCGGTATATACCTGCATCAGACACTCGTGTGTCATTTAGGATGACATCAGCGCTCCGGGGCATGCCAGCAAACTCCACCCTCCCAGTGAAGGCAGGGCTTTCAGTCACCTGTCCTTGATCATACACTATAACCTGCAGGGTGTAAAAGCGTTCAGTAACAACATACACTCACCATTCACTTTATTAGGTACATCTCCTTGTTTCTACACTCATTGTCCATTTTATCAGTTCCACTTACCATATAGGAGCACTTTGTAGTTCAACAATTACAGACTGTAGTCCATCTGTTTCTCTACATACTGTTAGTCCTCTTTACTCTGGTGGTTCCACCAACGAACAGGTACTATTGGGATGGTGGATCATTCTCAGCACTGCAGTGACACTGATGTTGAGGTGATGTTAGTGTGAGATTTCCTCACACTACTGCTGCTGGAGTTTTTTTAAAGACACATATCTTGCTCCACCTTGTAGATATAAAGTCAGAGACAGGAGCTCGTCTGTTGTTGTACAGTTTGTGTTAGTCATCCTATAATCCTTCAACAGTGCTCCCAGGATGCTGGTGGCTGGTCATTTTTGGTTTGTGGACTATTTTCAGTCCAGCAGTGACACTGAGGTGAAGTAAAACTCCAGCAGCACTCCGTCAGTGTCAGTGCAGTGCTGAGAATGATCCACCACTCAAATAAGGGAACTATCCAAGTATGTAGAGAATCAGATAGACTACAGTCTGTAACTGTAGATCTACAAAGTGCTTCTATATGGTGTGTATGTAGAACTTCTAAAATGGACAGTTAGTGTAGGAACAAATCGATGTACCTAATGGTGATCAGTGCGAGTATAAGGGTGACTATCCTGTTGTAGTCTGTTCCGTTTTGTTGATGTTTAACAATTTCAGTACAACCTCATAATTTAAAAAGATTGCATATTATACTGAACATTTAAATTGGCAGCTTTGTGATTGTTTGAGTGGCACCATATGGTGGAGAAGTGCCAACTGTGTAGATGTGCCAACGATAAGCTCAGCAGTAAGTCAGTTTGTGTGCTTAATGGTGAGAGAGACAGACTGATGGAGAACACCAAATTGTGATTTTATCAGTGAGTTACCAGGGAAGTGGGGTACTGGGACAAGAGGTAAAGGTTACCAGGAGAAGTGGTCACCAAGAGAAAAGGTTAGCAGGGGAGGGGGTTACCCAGGAGAAAGGGACACCAAGGAAGGGGGTGTGCCATTACAAGGGGTTACTAGCAGAGGGAAAGAGCAGGGTGTCCAGGAGAAAAGGTTAACAAAAGAATGGCTCATTAGATGAAGGGGGCAAAAAAAAAAAAAATCTCTATATTATCTTCGTTTTCTCTCCTTTTCTGTTCTTATATGAGCGTTTTTAGATGATACAAGATTAAATATATTTTTCATTACCATAATGCTATGATGTTATAGGAAGTCATGGTAATATTTCAGAACTCCATGTCCTTGTCTGAGATGATGTTAATGGAACCATCATTAAGACCATCACTGTATAACACACTGATCTCAAAATCCGATTCCACTAGACAGTGTTGTACACACCTGTGTGGGTCCGTCCGGGTCCGATGTTGGAGTCAGAGTCCATATGATGCTGAGGCGTAACAGAGGGGCCATGGTAAAGAAGGAACAAGGTAAAGTGACAGAGTCTCCCTGCACCACGTCCACATTGGACTCACTCACTGTCACACGCACTGTACCTGCACACAAAGAACAGCCAGTGGCAAAAGTCATAAATTAAACCTGATCAGTCCGTCCTAATATCTTAGCAGTAAATATCTCAGCATTTTTGAGTTTCACTTTGTTTTTGAATATGCATACCTATTTGAGAATACTTAATTTTTCACTATGCACACTTAAAATTTAAGTTTGCATACTTAATTTGACTATGCATACTCAATTTAAGCTTAAATTATGCTTTAAAACATAAAATATACTACTAAATTAAAATGTACTAAATTATGCTAACTATAATGTACTAAATTAAAATTAAACAAATTTTGAGTACGTATACTTAATTTGAGTATGCATGTTTTGAGTGTACTTAATTTTTGAGTATGCACATGAATTTTAAGAAAACATATTTAAATTAATAGGTCTTAATATTCAGTAGTTAATCTGATAGTATTCAAAATAAAACTAAGTATGCCTACTCAAATGTCTAAATAATTAATTGTCCTTTGAGAATTTCAACAAATAAGGATGCATACTCAGTTGTACTTACAATTGTTATTTATACTTAAAAGCCAAGTATGCAAACTGATGAATTTCAATTGTTACATACAATTAAATAAAACACATAATGGTTGAGGTATGTATGCTTTGGTAATTAATAAACTGAAGTCTGGAAAAATATGCATAATCAGGAAATAGAAATGAATGAAAAAAAGCAAAAATCTGTCAAAACCAAAACATGCATTCATTAGATAAACATTAAAAGTTGTATTTGACACTTTCATACAAATAAGTCTGTATTAAAAATGTAAGTACGCATACTAAACTAGGTTTGAATACTTTTCACCTGGGCACACTACAGGTGCATACTTCATACAGGTACATACTGGGAAATAAGTGTGTATACTTCAGCATTTTTATTTGGAAAGTAGTATTACTACTAAGAAACAAGTATGCATACCCAAAAGTATGCATTGAACAAAAGGATGCATCTTAAACCAAGATGACTGAAAAGGAGTAACTGTAAATCTGCACCAATCATACAGTTGAGTAATGAATAATATGGTGGAAGAATTCAACTCATGTGCTCTCATGTCCTGTCCCCTATAGCCATGCATGTCTAGTTCATTACTGTAATGTGACACTCCCACCACTGTACCACCTGTGTGTGTGTGTGTGTGTGTGTGTGTGTGTGTGTGTGTGTGTGTATATACACTGAATATCCAGCTGTAATTACAGCTGACAGCATCAGATAGTGCACTGTGTATGAAATAACAAGAACTGTCTACTGACCCCCAGAGTACGTTGAGCTTTCTTATATTATTGTACAATATACTGTATAATACTCCCTATATATCCAAATGTTTGTGGACACCAACTAATGATATCTAAAACAAGGATTAGTATGGCGTTTGCCATACCTTATTAGGCACACCTTGCTAGTACTTATTTGGAACCCCTTTTGCCTTTAGAACTGTCTTAATTCTTCATGGCCTATATTTAACAAGGTGCTGGAAACATTCCTCAGAGATTGTGGTCCACAGTGACATGACAAATTTTACTGGTCACTGCACTTTGTAGTCCTACAATTATTGACTGTAGTCCATCTGTTTCTCTACATAACTTTATTAGTCCCCTGTACTCTGTTCTCTAATGCTCAGGACAAGCAGGGATCAGGTACTATTTGGGTGGTGGATCATTCTCAGCACTGCAGTGACACTGATGTGGTGGTGGTGGTGTGTTAGTGTGTGTTGCACTGATGTAAGTGGATCAGACACAGCAGTGCTTAAGTTTTAAATCACCTCAGTGTCACTGCTGGAATGTAAATATTTCCACCAGCCAAAAATGTCCTGTAGGCAGTGTCCTGTGAGCACTCATGAAGGATTAGAGGATGACTAACACAAACTGTGCAACAACAAACAAACTACTGTCACTGACTTTACATCTACAAGGTGGAGCAATCTGGTAAATCAATGAGAATGATCCCCCACCCAATTAGTCTTGTGGTGGTCCTGACCATTAGAGAACCGAGGAAAGGTGACTAACAAAGTATGTTAAGAAACAGACTAGACTGTCTGTAATTAAAGAACTACAAATTGCAGTAACCACTAAATCTTAAAGAATAAACAAAAAAGCGTAACGCGTAAGACTTTTGCACAGTACTGTACATTTACACAAGCTCCCACTTGCCAGAGGGGTGGCTGTAGAATCCGTACTGCCATTTCCCATAACTATACAGACTTGATCCAAAAAAACAAAAACCTATGATTTGAATTCACCCCCATATCTTCACACAAGAAGCACAATATTCACGTTCACAAGTTTAGTGGCACTTCATCGTAGGAAATTTTCAGGAAAGGTACAGCATTTCAAACCTTATTTCAGTCAAGTGGTTATACTGAACTTTTATTTTTGTCTAAATATATATATAACAAAAAAGAAATTAAATCATGGAGAGACAAAAGATTTACTCACCATACTGTAGAACAGCAGACATAAAGCAGGTGATGATAAACATGCACCGTTGTGGGCAGCCCATCATTACAAGTGTGTGTATGATTTATCCAGGTCATTGTTCCTCTCCAAATCTCTCTCAAGCACACTTGCTGAGCAAACATAAATGGGCCATTAAATGCAAAACAATGGACGCTCTGTTTCTCTCTCCAGTTCCTGCATCCTCTAGGGACAGCGATTAACTAAAGGTTTGCATGAATAAAAGCACAGTACTTGTGCAAAAGTCTTAGGCATTCTATATTTTTCAGTTTATATTCTGCTTATTCTTTATCTAGGTTTTAGTGGTCTGTAATCCTTCTGTTTCTCAGTACTCACAGGAGGCGGGACAAGTCTGTTTCACGAAGGTTATCCCATCTGATTGATAGAAACCTATTTGGAACCTATTTGTAAGTCTTGCTGAAAGCTTGTTCAACTTCACTTGGAAAACATAGCAAGTCCCATTTAAAATAGTATATATATAAGTGTAATGTCACCACTGGTAGTGTACTAATTTGACACACTATTTAGAAATCTTTTAGGATTGCGACTCTTCCAAAATGGTGGATGTTCTGGGTTAAAGACACCAAGTGCACTATTTGTAAATGTGGTTTTGAGAGTCTTGGCTACAGCTCAAAAAAGGAATACGAATCAAATTACTGATACTGATATATCACTAGTGTGACCGTGTGACAGATGCGTGCTTACCATGTATTAGCAGTTAGCCAGTCGTCCAGCTATCATAAGTTAGCAAGAGTGAATATGTAGCTCTAAATATCACATAATTACTATTTCATAGCTCAAATATATCAAATATCTACTCATAGTTACGATTTCCCAATTCTACATAGTTTAAGTTTAACTTTAAGGATAGGAGACCTGTCCCGGGGCATTTCTAGACTACTTGTTGTACTCGGGCACACACAATTTAGAGGGGCACAGCTGTGCATTAAAAATAAGCAATTAAACACTAAATTGACAAAGTGATTTAACACAATTTTTATTAGTTGCATTCATTTTGTTTATGCTAACGTAACTGATGCCCTTGGTAGTTTAATGAATGCCTTTGCTTTAGTGGTCTACTAAGTACTTTTAGTCAGTTATATGGTTATAAATGGCCAAAACATATACCCATGAGCTATCATTAGCTTGTCTGCAGTGTGGCTGACATTTTCGTTTAGATATTTGCGGATGTCATTACTTCATGCGAGAAACCAAAAGAAATTGGCTCTGACCGAAGCATTAACTGCTCAAGCTTTGGGGAAATCTATTGCCTGTAGAGATATGTGTGGTGTGTCCTGTAGTTCTGCTCAGGAATCCAGGACAAATTTGACTACCGTGAGTTTTAGTGGGGCACAGCAACATTTTACCGGGGCTCACTCACTCATGAATGGCATTCTCACACACACACCATACACAGCACAAAATAGTTTCCATGTACGCTTTTATAGTCAGTATTGCACAAGACCTGTCTTAAGGAGACAAGATAATAGAAAAAAGTATGAATGCTGTTACACAAGAATATTGCCATAGATTGTGCATGCTAAATACTTATTTGCATATAACAATGCATGTCAAAGGTATTAAGCAAACACTGCACATTTTGACACCTGCATACAAGTTAGAATGCCTGGAATGGACTTTTGAGGCATCATGGATAATCAAAATTTGATAGGGAGGTAGGTTATATAGATACACACACAAGAGCTAGTTTCACTGCACTAACAATGTAAACACCACAACAGGATTGAAGGTGTCTGCAGCAGCCATTCTCATCAAGGTACGCAGACATTCCACTTGCTCTTTCTCACATAGTGACAAACATCAAACCCATGATGTAACTTTTTTTGCGCCATATTTTCAACATACATTATTTAGTCGCAAAATAGGCCAGGGGCCTTGAATTTACAAAATTCGACATCACACGTTTATGATATTGCAAAAGTGCTAAATTGTACACAGATTAATTATACTTAGCTTTTTTTTAGAAAATACCACAGTCACAGAATCTAATAAATAATAGAACAAAACACCACATTTTTAGACTTACTTCTAAATAGCTCAATAGTCTCACAATACAATAATACAGCATTGGGGTGTTATTGCATTCTCGACTGCACAACACAGCAGAAAACAGCGCACACACAACAGATTGTGTCTTTACTTATGCACCAGGTGTGTTTCTAGTGTCATTTCCAAATGTTGTCTACCTACATACATAAGCCAATGTCAAGAAAACGTATTTGTTTTCTCTCCATATTGACCAAATGGCAGTTAGTAAGCATCCAATCCTATTGTTTATTTCGGGCATGAGGCCACTAAGCTGCTGCTTTACTGTAGCCAAAAAGACCCACGGGCAGATACTTCACATGAGTGGGCCACTGAGATGCCAGCTGGAAAAACTTCACATCGTTCCACTCCATCCCATCCACAGCCACTGAAATATTGGCAAAAAAATAGATTAGCTCAGATGTTTATGTACATTTCTAACCAATTGTCTACGCATACCTGTACACATAGCCAAGAGTATATGAATCAGCAACCTCATGTGAACAATTTCCAAATTCATGGGCATTGATATGGAGTTGTTCAAAGGTTTTCTACTAGATTTTGAACAGAAGAGCTGCAGAAAAGCATTAGTGAAGTCTGGTACAGATGTTGGACAATAAGTAGTCAGAGTCCCGCTGAGTCCCAAAGGTGTTGGCTACAGTTGAGATTGGGGCTCAGTGTAAGCCAGTCAAGATGTTCGACATTAAACACTGCAAATCAATTTTTGCGGGCATTTGAGCTGGGGCAGTGGCATGCTGAAACAGGAGAGGGTGTAAGGCCCTTCACACACAAACACTATACAATGGTACTACAGTTCTTTCATTAATTTGTTCCAGAAGGTCTGTTGATAACTGAAAGTTGAATTAATCTGTTCCAGACCCCCAGAAAATCCACCCTGTATAAGGCATTATATGCATTGCTGTATTGTACAGGTGCCCCCTGATTTACAATGGGCATATGTTCCGACAAATCCCTCATAAATCCAAACCTACATGGCCCTGTGTGAAAAAGTGATTGCCCCCTAAACCTAATAACTGATTGGGCCACCATTAGCAGCAACAACTGCAATCAAGCGTTTGCGATAACTTGCAATGAGTCTTTTACAGCATTGTGGAGGAATTTGGGCCACTCATCTTTGCAGAATTGTTGTAATTCAGCCACATTGGAGGGTTTTCAAGCATGAACGGCCTTTTTAAGGTCATGCCACAGCATCTCAATAGGATTCAGGTCAGGACTTTGACTAGGCCCCTCCAAAGTCTTCATTTTGTTTTTCTTCAGCCATGCAGAGGTGGACTTGCTGGTGTGTTTTGGATCATTGTCCTGCTGCAGATCCCAAGTTGGTTTCAGCTTGAGGTCATGGACAGATGGCCAGACATTCTCCTTCAGGATTTTTTGGTAGACAGCAGAATTCATAGGTCCATTTATCACAGCAAGTCTTCCAGGTCCTGAAACAGCAAAACAGCCCCAGACCATCACACTACCACCATCATATTTTACTGTTGGTATAATGTTCTTTTTCTTAAATGATGTGCTACTTTTATGCCAGATGTAATGGGGGACACACCTTCCAAAGGGTTCAACTTTTGTCTTGTCAGGCCATGGAATGTTTTCCCAAAAGTCTTGGGGATCATCAAGATGTGTTCTGGAAAAATTGAGACAAGCTTTAATGTTCTTTTTGCTCAGCAGTGGTTTTCGGCTTGGAACTCTGCCATGCAGGCCATTTTTGCCCAGCCTCTTTCTTATGGTGGAGGCATGAACACTGACCTTAACTGAGGCAAGTGAGGCCTTCAGTTCTTTGGATGTTGTTGTGGGGTCTTTTCTGACCTCTTGGATGAGTTATCGCTGTGCTCTTGGGGTACTCAGCCGGCCACTCCTGGGAAGGTTCACCACTGTTCCATGTCTTCACCATTTGTGGATAATGGCTCTCATTGTGGTTTGCTGGAGTCTCAAAGCTTTAGAAATGGCTGTATAACCCTTTCCAGACTGATAGATCTCAATTACTTTCTTTCTCAATTATTCCTGAATTTCTTTGGATCTTGGCATGATGTGAAGCTTTTAAGGATCTTTTGGTGTACTTCACTTTGTCAGGCAGGTTCTATTTAAGTGGTGTCCTGATTGAGAACAGGCCTGTGTGTGGCTAGAGACAGTGAACTCAGGTGTGATAAACCATAGTTAAGGGGGTGGAATCACTTTCACACGGGGCCATGTGGGTTTGGATTTTTTTCCTCCCTTAATAATAAAAAACCTTCATTTAAAAACTGCATTTTGTGTTTACTTGTGACTAAAATTTAAATTGGTTTAATGTTCCGAAACAATTAAGTGTGACAAACCTGCAAAAAAAAAAAAAAAAAAAAAAAAAAAAGGAAATCTGAAAGGGGACAAACACTTTCACAGCACTGTAGCTGCTAAGCTAACTGCAGCCTGTTTCCTTACAGTTTTCTCTTATTATTAACTTGTTTGCGCAAGGAATACAGTACTACAGATGTCAAAATAATGAAAAACATGATAAACACAGTGGATATTTTCACAGAGCAAGGGCTATTGAGAATCTGAATCACTGTGCACTGAATCGTGTTTCGGCTGAAACGAGTCGCTGTTGTGACCAACTTGGTCAACTTGAAATTAGCTTCACTATTCATCCATTCACTATGAACATGTCCAGGGGTCCAGATGCACTAGTGGCTTTTTCCACTGAGATTTGTTGCCGTGTCCCCCCTGCAACAGCTTCTCTTTGGGAACCACTGGGCTAGTGTATTGGACTACTGCATCCACTGAGTACCATGTCACATTCAAAAACTACTGGTGAATTTTAGATTTTCTTGAATAATTGTGAGATATGGATGCTAGTTATTTGCAAGAAACAATGCATACAGTGGTGTTCTCTACCTCGCAGACTTGTTTGCTGTTGCTTAGAAGAACAGATGAGTCTGGTGATGCCCTCAATCACCTGACTCTTGGATTCGATGTCTCTCTCCCTTGGCTTCTTCCCCAGAAATATAGTAGGGACTGGGGGGAGACAAATTCAGTGCTTAGAAGTGAGCAACAAGAGGCTGAGGTAACCACATCCCATTTGAATGAAGTATAAACTTGATGTCCCATAGTAAATTACAACATAATATCAGTAAATACAGGTAAGCACCATTAACAACCATCTGATCGACGTTCGTCCACTTTAACGACCAAGGTCTTAAGAATTATAACAAATTATAATAGAAAATAAAAATCTGTCTCAAGTCTGGATTCACATTTACAGCATTTAACAGACGCCCTTATCCAGAGCCACTTACAATTGGTACAGTCTTGCAATCCAAGCAATTGTGGGTTAAGGGCCTTGCTCAAGGATCCAACAGCCAATGTTGCGGCTTAAACAGCTGATACTTTGATGGTTTTTGATGTTGACATATTTGTTAATTTCATTTATTTTCATGACTATTGACTTACTTTGCAATAACTACGTGCATAAGCAGGAATTGAGCATTTTCACTGTTAGGACACCGACACAAGCAGAGACATGAAATGGAGAAGCTTGTACTCTGCTTCGTGCTAGTAGCACCGTGCTGGATTTACCTATTTAAAGGTTTAATGTGTTTAAAAGGTGATCATGCATTGCCTGTTCTGTAAAGAAGTGTTTCCTCAAGTGGACTCATTCACTTTTGACTGTGTGCAGCCAGCGAGGCATGTTTATTTATCTTTATATTCCATTGTTCGAGTTTATATTTTGGTTCTTTGGTGTGTGATCATTAGTGTGGGCTTGTGTGAAGAACTGTTGTGCATTTCCTGGTGCATTTCCATTTATGTATCGTTTGCAGTTTTCTTGGGAAAATACATTAAAGTAACATAAAAACACTATGTGCCAAAGGTAACGTCTGGTCAACGTCCAAACAACCTTTTTCACAGAACTTAATGTGATCGTTAAATTGCGCATCCCTGAACTCTGTTTACCTTTCTTGTTCTTCTCTTTGGTGACCACAGTCATAGCCATGGTGCAGGAGTTTGGCTGGAGCTCTCCAGCAGCAGGGTTGGGTAGCCGGCTGACCTGCAGAGATCTGAAAGCACACTTCAGGGTGTTCTTGGAGTCCCTCCTCTCACCATCCTTACGCTTTTCAGCCACCCAGTAGTCCACCTGCAGCCCTATGGCATCCATCCCATAAGACATGATAGGGCTCCTAGTAAATAAAACAAGGACCAATCAAAATCCTTTCAAACAAGTGTATGGTAGGTGCTCAGATATGGTCACACCGTTCAAATGTCCTAGCCCATCACTGAGGAGGCCTGGCTGTGAGCTGTACAAACGCAGTTGGCCTGTTGGAAGTTAGGTCGGACAAGGGTACAGCTCCCTTCTCCTGTAACAGCAGCCCCTGTGCAAGATACCTACAGCTTTGGAAACCACTGCAGACAACTCAAAGTTTTCTTAAAATCAACATAACTACATGTATGGCAGAAAATCCTTTCCAACACAGACACACCTCATTCTACTTAATGTACTGATCTGGTGATCACCTAAATCAAATCTTATTTACTGAGGAAAAGCACAAGATGCATAAAAGCTGCGATTGAATAATGAGTTCTGAATCGCATCATGGACGTGCAGCCAACAAATCTGCAGCAACTGTGAGATTCTATCAGGCCAATAAAAATCTCTGAGGAATGTTTCCAGCACGTTGTTGAGTCCAAGTCATGAAGAATTCAGGTAGTTCTGAAGGCAAAAGTGGGACCAACTCACTACTACATATGTACCTAAAAAAGTGGTCGGTGAGAATATTACAGTATATAAATGGGAATTAAACCCTTAGAACCTGAAGCTCCTGTACCTTAAACACTCCCATAATACACAATGTTAAGTGCATCGTCTACATTAAACAACACCCAAACCTACCCAAGACCAGCCAGTCCACTACTGAGGGATGGTGAAGGAGGCGGGGTAGCAGATTCTTTCATTGTCCCAGTGGGAACTGCATGAGCAGGAGGGGAGGTTGAAGGGACCATCAGACTCAAAGCCACTCCCTCTTCACAATCTCCACCTACTGAGAAGCAGAGTTCAGTTTTACCTATGACTGTAAGTTAAAGGGAAGGTCAGTTGTTCACAATATTTATACCTGCAGATCCAGGCCCGGGCTCAATCAACCCAACTTTAACCACCTGTTTGATATAAAAAAAAAAAAAATGAAGCTTGTCATAATAGGAAATGAGCAGCACTAAAGCAACATTAGTAAGCCAAGGTTTACTTACACCAACAAAGGGCACAAAATTTTGGCAGGAATCATCATCTTGCCTGGAAAAACAATAAATAGGATCAATACACACCTTATATGGACACAGGAAAAACTGCAAATCAGGGCTCTATTGCAGAAACATCATAACTGTTTTGGCTACATTAAAACATAAATGTTTTAATGATTGTGATTATACAATGTAGGCCAAACGTCTGAGACCACAAATTAAAATGCTTCCATTTTGCATTTATACAATATGAAACACACACAGTTTTCATTGCAAATTATATAAGCAGCATAATGTGAAAAGTAGATTTTATTTAATCAGTTTTAGAATTTGGTATGTTCTCCTTTGCTGTAATGATAGCATGCATGCTGACATGGACTTCAAAGGTTTATGCAAAATCCATGATGAGCCATGTTATCCCAGCATGACTTCTGAATGCTTGGCTTCCTCTGACTTCAAGTGCCCCCATAAATGCTCGGTGGGGTTTAGGTCAGGTTACTGTGGATTGAGTGTATGCCATGTATGTAGCCATATTGTGCTGGACTGGCAAGAAATAAAAATAACTAAGCAACCCTGACAGTCAGCACGCCTTGATCTTTGGTCTTCAAGTAGTTGCTGCCAGTGTTAATTTTGACAGCAAATTTTGATTTAGCTTTAGTTATAGTCATAATTTAGTTTCTACAGTACATTTAGTCAACTAAAATATGAAATGTAAAGGCGTTAATACGAAAATGCTTTTTTTTTTTAACATTTCCCTTCTAAAATGAAACATGTACATGCATGCATTGATGATAAAAGTAGATATTAAAAAGTGGTTATTACTCAAAATTTCCACCATAGATCTGCTTCAAACTTGGTGTGGACATTCAGCAGATATTAGAAGAATTTGGCCACACCCAAAACTAAATCAGATTGGATGTCGTCTCTGCCAAACATTTTCGTCTCGTTTTTATTCGTTGACCAAAGTTTCCATTCATTTCATCATAGTTGTTGTGGCTTTTCATTCATTTTAGTTAAGTCATTGTCTGGTTTTCATTAAAAGAAAAGGGTCGTTGACGAAAACTATGACGAAAGTCCTACGTCAACGAAATTAACACTGGTTGCGGAAAGCTTTCAAGTGTGTTTTGGTTCCTTATGACGTTGCTGTTTGAATCCTTCTCCACAAAGATCCAAACAAACATTTTCACGAGTGCGCTCAGAGTTCTGGCTCCCATTGCATGCCATGAAATTGGAAAAGAGCAACTGGCATACCCAATGAGGCATTTCTAAGAAAAATAATCTGTAGAAACATGAGCTCCAAACTGTGTGCACTGCAGGACTGTTGTAGATGTCCCAGTGATGCACAGCTGAGGATGGAACATAGCAGCAGTACTGTATGTTTACAGCAGGGTTTCTCAATCCTGGTCCTGGTGCCCCACTGCTCTGCATGTTTTAGTGTTTTCCTGCTCCCAACACACCTGATCCAACTACTCAGCTCATTAACCAGCCCGTTACTGTGTTAAAGTGGGTGTGTTTTAACAGAATAAGCACTAAAATGTGCAGAGCGGTGGGGTGCCAGGTCCAGGATTGAGAAACACTGGTTTACAGCATCTTGGCTACTTTGTCAGTACTGCTACAGTACAGCTTCCCATTTAGCTTTGCTCTATAATATGTAGTATACAAGTACATATATTTCACATGGTTCTCCATGTCATATAACCTAATGCACACTCACAGAATGCATAGTGGAGGTTAAGTGACGCATACCTGTACCTATCTGCCACAGACTGACACTTAAAGCCAATTAGGAATTGCTTCTATGACCTTCTATGTGTCACATCACAGCACCTAAATCGAATAAATTCTTTTTGCATTACAGCCTGAAGTTTTGGTAATGTGCTCCACCAGAAGCATGCAGATATAGCTACTGATCCTGTTCTGCTCCTCTACTCACGTCTTGTGCTTGCAGGTCAGCATGGCTTCAGCGATAGGCAGTTGATGAGTGACTGAGGCTCCGTTAATGTACTGACAGATCCGGCCTGCTACATCCACAGTCTCTGAACATGAGCCTAGTCACACAGTGCCAGTCAGAGATAAGGTGCAAAATATAGGAACTTGATGCCGACACGAGGAGTTTATCAGCAGGAAGGGTTTACCAGACTGAGGAGGATCTGGACGACTGAAGAAGTCTCTCCATAAACTGTCCAGGAAAGCTGAATTATAGCGGTTATCCAAGCAGCCCAGATACTTAGCCACAGGGTGAGAACCTGTACAAATGCTTACATCCATTTACACTCAAACTTAATAGTTAAAAGCAAGCCAAGTTTCACAACTGTGAGCTTACCTATTGGAACCACTAGAAACCTCAGGTGGCTCAGCCAATCGGACGTCTTGTTGGCTAGCTGAGACACAAAGAAGCGCAAGATGGCTCCCAGGTAGTTCTGCCCTCCCACAGACACCACTTTGACCGGTTTGGGCATGACAGAATTACAGTTACAGCTGCACGGAGCAGAAACACAGAGATGTAAGAATGGAGAGGATGAGGGCAAAAATATGAACATTACAAAGCCTTTGCTGACAACACCTTACACAGAGCAATAGTGAAATGCAAAAGTAAGGGCGAATTCCAGATCCAGGTGTTTTCTGGTCTAAGTTTGTTTGTTTGTTCATTTACTTTGCATCAGCATCAATGCCTATTCACGACAGGAACAAGAGTACATCAAAGGGTCAAACACATTCACACTGGGCCAATTTAGAGCAACCAGTTAACCTGATGCATGTCTTTGGAAAGTTGGAGGAAACCAGGGTACTCCGAGTAAGCCCACGTAGACACAGGGAAGACATGCAAACTCCACACAGGTGGAGTCCAAGGTCGGGATACAGTAAATACAGTAAAGCCTTGACAGATGAGTTTAATTCGTTCTGTGACTTTGCTCATAACTTAATTTGATCGTATGTCAAGTCACTGTGGTAGCCTAGCGGTTATGGTACTGGACTATGGACCAGAAGGTCCAGGGTTCAAATCCCACCTCTGCCAAGCTGCCACTGTTGGGTCCTTGAGCAAGGCCCTTACCCCACAATTGCTTGGATTGTAAGATTGTATCAATTGTAAGTCGCTCTGGATAAGGGCGTCTGCTAAATGCTGTAAATGTAAATGAAATCTTACCATTGAAATGAATTGAATTAATCTGTTCCCGTCCCCCAAAAACCACCACAATATTTTACATGTTAATTAGTAAGACAAATGTAGAGAAATTTATAAACCATAAATAATGTATAAAAATAATAATACTGTACCCAGTATAACAAAAGAGAATGTAAAGAAATAAACTGGTTTTATTAAGTGGAAGTCAGACAAAGATGGAAGAGATCGTTAAACTTAAACGCTCCTTTTTTCACTTCTCTTAATCTTCTTCTTCGCAGACTTTTGCCTTTTTTGGCACACTTTCCTCGCTTTCTCTTGCAGGGCGTTTCAACAAAAACCTGTCCAAGGAGGTTTGTTTCTTCCTCCCTTTCAAAATGTTCTGGAAAATGAGTGAGGCACAGCGGCAATGCACGACCTGTTGCGACCTTTCAGGGTGTTTTTTTTTTTCTTTTTTCATTGAACTTGGTAACAACCATCTGATAAAGACGCATACACGGCAAAAAAAAAAGCAACTGACCACTCGAAGGCTTCCTCCTAGTGGCGGATGGTGTGTTTTCACTCATTCGTAACTCAAATATTCGCTCGCAACATCAAGCAAAAGAATCGACCAGGAGATGTGTCGTATCTCAAAAGACGCGTTAGTTGGGACACTCGTAAAACAACGTACCACTGTACTTACTAGCTGGACTGCAAAAGTGGCCATAAGTGAATCTTGTGTGCCATATAAAGCATTACTGCACAGTTATAATCATGCTTTGTATTGTACAGTGCAGGATCATGTGTGGCAGGCTTCTGGTTTCGAATATAACCCATGTAACATTATTCCATTAGCATTCACACTGATATGATGTGCTGAGAAAGGCGGGTGGAAAATTGTGCATGGCAACATATGGACTACAAGCAGTAACTGTTTATCTGTAAAATCTTCAAACATTATTCATTAGGGATTTCAACATTCCAGTAATGTTGCATTCCTGTGAACATCCATGACTGAGCTACTCACAATTTCTGAATGCGTGTGAGCAGAGCTGAGAGCACAGCCTGGATCTCTGATACTGAGCAGGTACACACCACAGGATGCTTCTGTGTCTGCAGCAAGTCTGCTACGTACTACACACACACACACACACACACACACACACACACACACACACAGTATGGAGTTTTCACTCACAGAATGTCGGTAAATGTACGCAAATGATGTAAAGCTATCATTTTTATAATTCATTCATATTTCAGCAGTACAAGTTTCATTAGAATCACAAATCCTATTTTATGTAGGTATATACGAGACACAATTTAGTGGTTAGACTGGACAACTGATTCAAGCTAAAGTTGGCTCTAAGAAGTAATAAGCAAGGAAGCACTTTTCCAACCCTATGATTCTAGTTTTTCTGGGGGGTTTTTTATTCATTACCTAAATGTTGTAAGGCAAAATGTGTCAGTAAAGATCTTTAATGGGTTTTGATTTCAATCGTAAAGACAAAAAATATATATTATTTTGAAGGGATTTTTCAAAAGACACTGTACTCAAGTTTCCCACAATAATGACACTTCAATTGATATATTAAGAATAACGTTGTGGTGAAACAGGATATACAAGGTATAGCTCATGTAAACATGAATCAGAGCAGCAGTGATTATAAAACCTATCTTATGTAGCTTATACCAACATGACTCATACATTATTATATCCACAAATCAAAGTCTTACATATACTGAAACACAACCTATATACAGTGGGGCAAAAAAGTATTTAGTCAGCCACTGATTGTGCAAGTTCTCCTACTTAGAAAGATGAGAGAAGTCTGTAATTTTCATCACAAGTACACTTCAAGTATGTGAGACAAAATGAGAAAAAAAAATCCAGGAAATCACATTGTAGGATTTTTAAAGAATTTAATTGCAAATCATGGAAGAAAATAGCTAGAAATGCTTTTTACGGAGCCACTCCTTTGTTGCTCGAGCAGTGTGTTTGGGATCGTTGTCATGCTGGAAGACCCAGCCACGTTCCATCTTCAACGCTCTCACTGATGGAAGGAGGTTTTGGCTTAAAATCTCATGATACATGGCCCCGTTCATTCTTCCCTTAACACAGATCAGTCGTCCTGTCCCCTTTGCAGAAAAACAGCCACAAAGCTTGATGTTTCCACCCCCATGCTTCACAGTAAGTATGGTGTTCTTGGGATGTGACTCAGCATTCTTCCTCCAAACACGACGAGTTGAGTTTTTACCAAAAAGTTCTATTTTGGTTTCATCTGACCACATGATATTCTCCCAATCCTCTTCTGGATCATCCATATGCTCTCTGGCAAACTTCAGACGGGCCTGGACATGTACTGGCTTAAGCAGGGGGACACGCCTGGCACTGCAGGATCTGAGTCCCTCTCGGCGTAGTGGTGTTACTGATGGTAGCCTTTGTTACTTTGGTCCCAGCTCTCTGCAGGTCATTCATCAGGTCCCTCCGTGTAGTTCTGGGATTTTTGCTCATCGTTCTCATGATCATTTTGACCCCATGGGATGAGATCTTGCGCGGGGCCCCAGATCGAGGAAGATTATCAATGGTCTTATAGGTCTTCCATTTTCTTACAATTGCTCCCACAGTTGTTTTATTCACACCAACCTGCTTGCCTATTGTAGATTCACTCTTCCCAGCCTGGTGCAGGGCTACAATTTTCTTCCTGGTGTCCTTCAACAGCTCTTTAGTCTTGGCCATGGTTTAGTTTGGAGTCTGACTGTTTGAGGCTGTGGACAGGTGTCTTTTATACAGATAACGAGGTCAAACAGGTGCCATTAATACAGGTAACGAGTAGAGGGCAGAAGAAGTTGAAGAAGAAGTTACAGGTCTGTGAGAGCCAGAAATCTTGCTTGTTTGTGAGTGACCAAATACTTATTTTCCACCATGATTTACAATTAAATTCTTTAAAAAACCTACAATGTGATTTCCTGGAATTTTTTTTCCTCATTTTGTTTCTCATAGTTGAAGTGTACCTATGATGAAAATTACAGACCTCTCTCATCTTTCTAAGTATGAGGACTTGCACAATCAGTGGCTGACTAAATACGTTTTTGCCCCACTGTATAACAAAAATAAGTAAAAACAGTTGCATAAAGAATTGCTTTATGCCTTGCTGTAGAGATGTCTTTTATCTCGTGATAAAGAAAACAAATATTTGTTCGGGTGGTGCAATAGTAATTTACTAGCCCATCACCACCATGAGCCGGGTTTGAGTCCCAGTTGAGGCAGGAATCATGCAGACACAAGTGGCCGTGTCTTAGAAAGGAGAGGTCAGACCTGGATATATACACGCAGACATATATATACATATGTGTATATATGTATATATATAATAAGTATATAAGTATAATATAATCAGAATCCAATAAAAAAACATTAATAATGAATTTATCAAATTATACCAATATTTGTATTGCTTAACACCCACCATACATTCTGTAAAACTGCATGTTGTGCAATCTGATTGTTGTCCATACACCATGTTATACTATACAGACAAAAGTTTGTAGACACCCCTTCTAATTATTGAACTCACTTTTCACACATAATTCATAATATACACCATATATTTCTGGATTTTCCATAGACAAACAGTGGCAGCAGAATATGTTGTACTGAAGACCCAGTGACTCTCAATATGATCCATTTATACGTTTCTGCTTCGAACCACTTCAAACAGTTCATCAACTTTCTGCCCTGCTGTCCTTCAAGTCCAAAGAGAGTTGGTTTGCCAACTTCGACACAGAACTTGGCTCCATTGCACAGAACATTGACCTCAACTCCATCACAGTACCCGAACAAACCCAAGCAAACATGGGGAGAACATGCAAACTCCACACAGTCCAGACCCATTAATTATAATTTAAAAAAAAAAGAATTAGTTTAATAAATAATAAAAAATATTAAGGAAATATATAATATTATAAAATAATATTCATTATCATGGGGAATAAGTGTTAAGAAAATGAATGAGGGAATTCATGACTGTTTAGCATATATAGCAGCACTAACTAAACATAAACATAACTGTGCAGGACTTGCTTTAGTAGGTCCTTGTCACTGGGTTACCTGACTCGTAAAGCTCCTTAACATAAAAGCATCTGTCAAATGAATAAATGTTATTAACAATGAACAATGGATTTGCAATTCATCAGGCTATAAAATCAGTGTTGCCTTATTATTTCGGACGCAAATGTTTTGTTCGTACCTGTCCTTGCCAGTCACTGCTGTTAATGAGGATGAGGTTATCAGGCAAGGTGGTGTCCGACACCAAGATCTGATTCAGCTGATCATACACGATCTTCCTCGGCATCTACACACACCAGCACAAAGGGGAAAACATGACATCTCCCTTACAACACTGGTCTTTCTACCTTTTCCCAGTAGTGCCCTTAAAGACAGTGGTACCTTGGTTGTCGGCTACCTCGGAACTTGTCAAATTCGGTTCTCGAACCATTTTGACTAGAAAAATGTGTCTCGGTTCTCGTCGTTTGCTCGGCACTCAACAAGCCACGTGCCACGTGACTCGTTTCAGGATTCATGATTCACGAGTCACGATTCAGTACATAGTGATTCAGGTTCACAATAGCCCTCAGACAAGATCTCTGCTATTTGTATTGTGTTTTTCTTTATTTTTACATCTGCAGTACTGTATCGTTAGTGCAAATAACTCTCCGTGGACCCCAAAAGGCCAAACAAAAGCAAATCAGGAATTGAATGTTCCAGGCAATGTTCCAGTTCAACGACGCACAAGGTTGTATCGGAGCTAGTCTCATATATACACTCAGGTTGGGGCCAATTTAGGGTAATTAATTAACCTAATGCATGTCTTTGGACTGTACGAGGAAACCGGAGCACCAGGAGTAAACCCACACACATATGGAGAGCATGAGATTTTAACACTTTAGTATAAAATGAGCTTTGTGTTAATGATTATGGCCAACTGTAGGTTAATGTCAGTGTTTTAAACATTAACTTACTAATCATTACTTAACACTGTGTCATTTCCATAGCTCCGCTATGATACAGTAAAGACCGTTCCTACCAAACAGTCCTCAGTTCAACTCAGTTAAACCTCAGCTAAACTTCTCAGTTCATGATACATTTAATATTAATGTCGGAAAATAGTCCCTTTGTAAATCAGGGAGCACTCGTACAATACAGATCCATAACTGCATATAATGCCTTATACAGTGTGGATTTTCTGGTTGTCTGGAATAGATTAAGTCAATTTATATTATTTTTTTGAAAAAATCTGCTCGGTACTGGTCAATCTAGCCTTCTGGAACGAATTAACGAAGAGAACCGAGGTACCACTGTATAGCGACAATGTCTCTATGACTAACAATGCTAAATATAGAAGAGCAAGTGCACAACCTATAGCCTGTGTACATAGTGGGGAATTAAAGTGTTGCACTTCACATCATATGCTAGAGAGCCATTCTGATACCTCTGTGTAACAATCCGTCTACATTAGCCAATAACTGACTCATTGCAGAGGGAGCATGTGGTTACATAAGCAGATTTGGCGCCCACTCTCCTCCACTCTGCTTGTAGCACACCCACTCCAAGCTTCCTGCGCTCCAATTCCCAGCGCGAATGAGTCATTGTGTGTGGTGTGGACCCTCCAGGGCTATGTTTATTCTGCCAAGCTGTAGTGAGAGTCATGGCCTCTGTGTGAGTCATGGGGGAAGGGGGCATACCTGAGGAGTTAGGCTGAGCTCAGGTGAGCGCTCACTGTCCGAGCTGTTGGTACGCTCGCTGGGAGGCTTGGACAGCTGCCTCTCTTTCCTGGGAGTCCCTCGTCTGTGCTTTGGAGTGTGACCACCATCAAGCCTAGGAAAAAGTATCATGTTAATACAGTGGTCTTTCGCAGAGGCCACTGATGTGGTTCACGGATACAGGGTCTGGACTACTAAGAAGAGTTTAGATTGCAGTTCAAGGGCTCCTGAGGAAGCGTCGTAACCTTCAATTGTTCAGCTCTCAATAAGGCCATTTGCTTTAAGAGTAAGGGTACTACAATCTTAAATGTCATTTCAGTGAGAGTTCCCCATCCATCAATCCCTCCCTCAGAGAAAATAATGCGTCCATGAAATGCCTGGCCTGGCTGAAAGAGACTGTCGGGAAACTGTCTCTGTGTGTGTGTGTGTGTGTGTGTGTGTGTGAGAGAAACTGTGTTGACATACAAAATGTAAACATTTCATAAAATCTGTTTCTTACATATAGATATATCAGTCACTGTTTGGACACAACATGTGGGTTGAGGTCCAAAATGTGCAACATTTTAGTGCCTGGCCTTCAGATCTATTAATGCACACGGCTTTGAGGTTGGTTAATTACACTAATTAAGTTAAATGATAATCTGAATTACATTATTACCAAGACAAACCCCTGTAATGAACAAGGCCCTGTTTGTAGTAGGGGTGGTCGATCTGATAACTACATCAATTACAATGGATTACAATGTACTGGAGTTCTGTACTAATTAAAACAAAGCTTCACAGAAGAACATAAGAGACCACTTAGGCTAGCAGAACCTTTTTAAACAAACATTATTAAAGTGCACTGCCAAAGAAAATGTAAACAGTTTCAAATAACAAACCTCACCATATTCTAGGTGTCCCTGTGCTATCTGGCTTTCTGAATATTCTTTGTAGTGCTTCCTTTTGACCTGACGTGCCAATCTTTGCCTATTTTGCAAACAGCTGTTGTTTGCGCCATGCTTGTCGTGAATAATCCAGTGACATACTGTGACTATCATTGCTAGACTTTCTGTTTGGGGCACTAAATATAAATAAATAAATAAATAAATAAATAAATAAAGTGTATGTACCAATGTATAAATTTTAAACTGCCAATGTGTGCTAAACATAACCAGTAGTTTTGCTTACTGGTTATAAATGCACATAGATCAATGCAAAGGCTACCATCACCTGGAATAGAAATTCAATGTTATAATTCAAAATCATCATATTCAAAATACAAATGCTTCAAGATTAGCTATTCCAACACCAAGAACAGAACCATCAAAACCCTCATCAAGCATCAAAGCAAAGGACTTGTCTATTGACAATTTTAAACCAGCTAGATTAAATCAACAGTCATTCACATTCTGCTTTAGATAGTGTCAGTGTGTGTCAAATTGACTCTGCATAATGCCTTTGATTAAATAAAGTAGGCCACTCACCACAATAATATGATTAAAAAAAAACAAAGTACATTCTTAGATCTTTTTTTGTGAATTGACCAATATCGCCATAAAGTTGTCTTTGGAGTTCCGGAGGTGATTTCTCAGTTGAAATAAACGGCATCCAGTCTTGTTTTTATAACCCACAAAGTCCTAAGGCAGTCTCAACGAATAGCAATCAAAATGTGATTGAATCCCCTGTTGTTGATGCTTAAACAGACTTTTAAGCCCTTCATTCATCCTCCTGAAGTTCTAACCAATTAAAACTCTAGCTTCACCTTATCCATCTATTCTGAAAAGAAAGCCAATGATTGAATAAACAGCCATCTCAAATTTCTAACCCTTGTGCTTCAAGGCAAAACTTAAAAACAAAACTATATAGTAAAACTACATCTGAAGGAACTACAACAGTGCTTGAAATGTGGCAAAACGAAAAAACGTGTGTGCTAATACTTTTGGCCATCTGCAGGGGCGTGTCCCAATACTTCTAACTGCATGTGGGGGCGTGTCCAACTACTTTTGGCCAGCTTTGGGGGCGTGTCCAAATACTTCTGCCCTGCGTTTGGGGGGCACGTACCAATACTTTTGCCCATGTGCGGGGGTATGTCCTAACACTTTTGGCCGCATGCCAGGGTGTGTCTAAATACTTTTGCCCGCTTGTGGGGACATCTCCCAACCCTTTAGCCACATGTGGGGCGTGTCCTAATACTTCTGCCCGCGGGAGGTTCGTGTCCCAACACTTTTGGCCGCGTGCAGGGATGTGTCCAATACTTTTCCATGTTTCTGTATCAGTAGATGTAATAACAGGTCACTGAGTCTCACTGAGTGCTCTGTGATGACATCATCAATTTCAGTTACAATTTGAATTTTGTCGGTTAGGATTTGAATCTGAACATTCCATCAGTGCATTTCTATGGGGGATTTAAAATTTTTAAACTTCAATCTATTAAAAACAATAAATCAGATTGACTCCAAAAGTCATAGTGCCCCCCACAGAGCGATTATCTACGTAACGCTGTTTGAACGGGGCTGTACGTTAAGCGAGTAAAGCCGTATTAATCGCAGAAGTGTGTGGAAGAAGAACCGCCAACTATACGAAGAAATATGAGATAACAATATAATGTGCTTTTCAAGCACTGTAATATAATGACTCAATGCAATAAAACTCAATATAATGACTGTGGTAGCCTAGTTAGGTACTGGACCTCTGGACCAGAAGGTCGAGGGTTCAAATCCCACCTCTGCCAAGCTGCCACTGTTGGGTCCTTGAGTAAGACCCTTAACCCACAATTGCTTGGATAGTAAGATTGTACCAATTGTAAGTCGCTCTGGATAAGGGCGTCTGTTAAATGCTGTAAATGTAATGAAATAACTGGTAGTTGTTGTTTTTTTTTTAAATCTAGGCCTTCTCTAAAAGCACTGAGTTCGAGATTCAGACACTATCCAAAGTTTTAAGTCTAGGCTAAAGACATACTTATTTACGCAGGCTTTTGACTAGATTTAGACCAGGATGCATGGCTTGGGTCACTGGGGCCGGAGTCTGGAGACATGTCTGGCCTGCCTGCCTTGTCCGCTAGCCGGGAGTGTCGAGTGGGCGGTCTGGCTGAACTGGGCTTCGGTCCTCGTGATCTTGACTCATGCATCCTTGCCTTAGACTAAGGGCAGAGCTGGGGGTTCATAGTCAAAGAATCTTATGGTGATCAGAGACGTTGGGTTGCTGTCTTCTGCCTCCCGTGGGGTTGCCAATGTCTCATGTGATCCCTCTTGGCTGTGTTTCCTACCAGTTCTCCTCTTTCTAGCTATGCTGCTATAGCTAATGCTGCCGGGGTCTCATGCTACACTTGGCATCAGTGATTGTTAATATGACACTGTGGCTCTTAATCAATAACTAATTACATTTTTCTGTTTTCTTTCTCTCTCCGAGCTGTGTTCCGGCAGTTCCAGCCCCACACATGATGTTCATCTGATGGAGCTCCACTCAAGCTGCTTCCGTCATCAGCTCCAGCCCCATCATAACCCGGGCCACTTAATTTCGATGTGCATACTTCACATTTTATTTTAACTTTGACTCCATGACTTTAGTTTCGCTCTTAGATTTATCATCTACTGCGCCCAAGGAGGTTGGGTCCCTTTTTGAGTCTTGGTCCTCCCAAGGTTTCTTCCTAGAACTAGGGAGTTTTTCCTTGCCACTGTCGCCCTAGGCTTGCTCAATTTGGGATTGGACGTAGTTATTAGGAGATAATCTAAACTTGTAAAGTTGCTTTGAGACAATGCTCCATTGTAAAAAGCGCTATATAAATAAATCTGACTTGACTTGACCGAGGGCTCACCACTGGTAAAATCCAAACCAGCTCCATGTAACTGATGATGAATTTTTGTCACAAGCTCTTTCGTGTCAACATTCATGCTACTGTGTTGTTGAACATTTCTCATTCTGATGGATTCTCAGGATTCACCCATTCTGGGCTGTTACTGGTGTATCGGTGTGTGTCAGAGAAACTGATCTACAGTAACAAAAAGTATAGTGTCTGGTTGTTAAAATACCTTGGGATGCCATGCCAAAATTTTCCAGCTAAAGTATAAAAAATGTGTTTAGCATGATGTTTCTCATCATCCCTCTGTTATAGCAGATTGTGGACACATTTTAATGATGTCTATCTAAACCATATCTAAAATCAACATCTCCCCTCCCAGCTGATAGATGGATATTGTGTCCAGGTGTTAAATGTAATTTGACATGTTTTTGTACACTTAAAGCCAGTATTATCCCTGTCTTTGGGATATTTGTCTTTATGACCAGGTTTCACACAAGTACCTACCTTGGGGATGGCATGGACTGGCTGTTGCTTTTCTGTGGGGTTCGTGGTCTCTCTGCCACCGACACAGTGATACTGGGGGTTCCCTCACCACTAACCTCGACCTCATTCAGCTCCTACAACACCAACTACACATTATCTACCAGCTACGCAACACATGGAGGCAAGAGACAAACCGATTATGCACAGCTTCTTTGAGAGACTGAATGAGACAGCGTGTAAGTGAAAGAGGAATACAGGTTGTATTAAGAGGTAATGGTCCCACCACTGTTTCCGTTTCAGAGAAGGGGTCTTCCAGGTATGCACTGCTTGAACGTCGAATTTTACCAAGTGCAGTCTGTTCTCCCTGCTGTAGGAAAGATTTACAGACAGAAATGGAGGAGGATGACTTGAAGTAGGGTGTTTTGTCCTTACTCGCCCCTGACAGTGACATGAAGCTGCAGGGGAGGCAGCATAAGTCAGCGATGCTGCAGTAATTTGCATATGGTTTCAGTTCTACATTTAAGCTGCCACGTTAAAGCATTAAAAATCATAAAGCAGATTGATGGATTATTCTTCTCTTAAATATGATACTCACAGGACTCAGGGTGTCTCTGCCCAGACTGTGCCTGCTGTTCAGACTTCCAAATTCCACCTGTGAGCTGGACTGAGACATGGCCTCAAAGAACGGCCTAGAGAAAGAACCAAAGGAAGAGAATGTTCAAATGAACCTCAGTTGTATCGCTGTAAGCACATTATGTGTTAAACCATAACAGCAATTTTAGAATACCCTGTTTAATCTGTAATGTGTATCATTAAGTAACAGGACTACCCAAAACCAATCCTAGACAGGGTGCCTATGCTTCACAGGGACATGAACACAGAGATAGACACTCACTCACCAGATGTACTAATGCATGTTTTTGGAATTTGGGGGAAACCTACACAGAGGTGAGCTGAACATGCCAACTCCACCTAGGCAGTGGCCGGACCGGGACCCTAACCACACCACCGTGCTTCATGTGTAAACCTGATCACTCAAAATACTTCAAGTGGTCTGATTCCAGCCATACGTGATACAAAGTGCACGTTACACATGATGCAGTACTCAGATTTTGTGTCTGGCTGAATCCTACAGTGTAAATGCATGTGGCTAATGTCTCATCAGGATATGTTCCAGATAAAAGATGCATAAAACAGATCGAGTGCAAGCAGGGTCACTGTCATTTGTATTTTTGGTTTATAAGTTCTGTAATTCTAAAACACAATGATCTGACATTAAGTCTCAGTGAAACTTGTTACATGTTGTAAGCCTTTAAGGTTAAAGTCTTTGCAGTAATTATTCTAAAATAAACATGGCTGTTAAATATCTGCTGTTTACATTCTGATACGGCTGGAATGGTTTGTTATGTCTGGAAGAGACAGCAGTCTAGAGACAAAGCGCAAGGTTAATCATAGGCCAAATTTCTGTGCAAACATTACAAGATCTGGGCTTTTACTAAAGATTTCTTAAAGATTCAAATAAAGTGACATTTTACATTGAATTACAAAAAAATATGCATTGGCATCTGTAGGAAAAGTCTTGTTTCAAAATGTTTCACATAATGTAAAGATTCATTATTATAATACTCCAAAAACAATTAAACACACTGGATCCTACAGTACTGTGCCAAAGTTTTAGGCCTCCACTTAGATTTCCACTGATTTTCATTCCAATCTTTGTGAGCTCTAGCATATCTAAGCCTTTTTACTCTGTTCTCCTTCTGAAAAAGTGGTTTCTTGGCTGCTACCCTTCCAAAAAGACCATTCCTGATCAAGCTTCTTCAGACCGTGCAAAGGTCAACTTGGCATTCCAATGAAGCTGCTAGATGCTGCTATTGCTCAATTTTAAGTTGCCACTATAGCCTACAGAAGCTGTTGTAAGAAGTTTTTCCTGATTTTGTTCTGTTTTTTTAATACTGAAATTAAGAAAGCTGGTTGTGAGACCACACATACACTAGAGAATCATTTAGAAAGGCACCCACACGAATGTATTAAAATTTGTAGAAATGTATATTATCACCATTAATACTTAGTCATTTCTAAATGAAGAAGCCATGTCTGAAATATAATGCAAATATCTGAAATAGTGCATCTATATTCTGGCCCAAAATGTCCCACATACTGCATAGGCATCATCACTTGATATTTCTGATCTACAGCAGTCAGGACCAGATCAGTATCAGGTACTCTGAGATCTGTTATTGATATCATACTGAAAACAGGATTGGTTCGTCTCTACTGAAATGCTGTTGAGTGTTAAGGTATGCTATACGGGAGTTTGGGCTTGGGCATGCTGAGGATGCTTTCTGTCTCCTCCATGTCTGGTCCACTATCGCTGTGGTTGTACATCTCCAGACTGTTGTAGAGCTCATCCAGATCTTCCTCCACATCACGGATCTGCTCCTGAGAAACATGCTCCAGACCAAATCCCACCTACAAACAGATTGAAAGGCAGAAAACACTATGCATACCACAACAGAACCAGATCACAAGGTATATGTGGAAAGTGGAAACCCCCTGGCAAGGTGAACACAGACTCAAGTCAAGTCAGATCAATTTATATAGCGCTTTTTTACAATGGAGCATTGTCTCAAAGCAACTTTACAAGTTTAGATTATCTCCTAATATCGACGTCCAATCCCAAATTGAGCAAGCCTAGGGCGACAGTGGCAAGGAAAAACTCCCCAAGTGTTATGAGGAAGAAACCTAGGGAGGACCAAGACTCAAAAAGGGACCCAACCTCCTTGGGCGGCGTAGATGATAAATCTAAGAATGAAACTAAAGTCATGGAGTCATACTTCAAACAGACAGGTGGACAAAGACCTGGGATGGGACCCAGTTTAAATGAAGGTTGTGGGCCCATTAAATGGATAACAAAAAAAAAAAAATCATCTCCTCACCAGAGGGGCAATATAAAACAGCTGACCCACTCTGGTTCGTATTCAGCCTTTGGTGAGGTGATTGTCTGCCAGATTTCACGTTCTCTCTGCTGGGTAACTGCCTTTTTATCCTAATTCCGCCAGCTTAAACCCTAGTCTTCTTTGTCTGTTGTTGTTGTTCCTCTTTGCCAGGGGCTTCCATTTTATCTAGTGTTTCAATGTGGCTTGAGTTTATTGGGTTGGGTCTAGCACAAGCAGACCGGGATACCCCTACATGACAGACAGCAAGGCAGTAATGGAGAGCTTTAAACTATATAGCCAAATGTTTGTGGACACCATGCACTCACCACCCCTGCCATTCCCACCCAAAATGACTTTTGTGGCATTCGAATTAATCTCAAAGGTCACTCCATGCAAGCCAGTCAACTCTCCAAAGTTGGCAAACCATTTATTTATTGATTTTGTTTTAGGAGAGCAGGGCAAGAACTGACTTATTGGACATGGAAGAGTCATACTCGCCGAGATATTCAGTACAACCCATTCTACCACCAATGTTTGTCTATGAAGAATCCATGCCCGGATACTTCATATTATCAGCTTGTAGGCTTGGAAGTGTGGCTGATATAGCACTTATTAAAAGAGGTGACTGCATACTTTTGGCCATGTAGTGTATTACAGTGACTACAAAGACACTGATAAAGTCAGGTTTGGTGAATAATAAACTGGATACTGCTGTGATATTACCTCATCAGACACCTTGAACCTTTTCAGTAGCGCCACAAATTTCTGCTTGATGTTGGGCTGCTGACAGAAAACACAAGAAAACAAGCAATTTACCCCTGAACAGCAAACTGGGAAGTCTGAATCCACGAGTGCAAATCTACACCAATTAGGCTGTATAAGAGCAAGCTGCAAAAATAGAATCAAGCAGAGGAGTAGGAGGATGAGGAGGAGGAACGGTAACTGCTAGCGCTTAGAGAACTGGCACAGGAACAGCCACATCACTAGATAACCTACAGATCATACAGCAAATCAAAAAAGCAATCTTATGCAATCACTAGGCTTGCACCGCCATGTATTTAATACATGGCAGCACCCATATGTTTCAGCATAACCCAGAAATGGTTGTTCTGATAATGTATATCAAGTGTAGTATCACAATACCTGATACTACACATATAAAATGATGCACTGGAAAAGTTATACCTGTCTGATATTCATTACACTGGCCTAGGTGAACCTAAGTGAAAAGGTCAATTGATGTGGCTGATGAGAAGGTTAAATCTAACATCTAATTAACTAAATAATGTTTAAAGGTGCTGTGAAATGGTCAACACTAGTGCCATCAAAAAGCCCAGTAGAAAAAAAAGAAATACTCCTTTTTATATGCATAATTCCCTGAATGTATGACCAGGATTGAAAGTTCTTTATGATAATTAATAGCCCAGAGGACAAGCAGTGTCAAATGTAGTTTCCCTGAATAGTTAGCTCTCCACTATCCTAAGAATAGTCTCAGTATATTAGATATATAATAAACATCTATGAGAATGAATAGACCAAATTATTAGCACAAATGCATTCATACAACAACCACCAACAGGATAAACAGGGGCATGTGCATTTTGTGCTGTATTAAAACCTACACTCATTATGTACTCTATTAGGAACACTATACTAATACTGGGTATTACATCTACTCATTCTAGTAGATGTAAATATTATCTGAAGTAGATTTAGTATTTATGCATTGCACTGCTGCGACTGGATGATTAAATAACTGCATGAATAAGTAGGTGTAGAGGTGTTGAAAGTAAAGTGAAAAAAAGCGTTGAATGCGTTGAAAGCATAGTGAATGAATAATTGACTGGATATATGCCAAATTCCCAAACGCAAACTAATTCATTAATCAACTTGGGTACCTTTTTTGGGGGAAAAACACTTTCTAAGGTAAGGGCTACTTTTCATTTGAGAAATTTCTTTACTTTTACTCTGTAACTTTTAATTTTGTTGATCAAGTTACCTGTGGCTGAATTTTAAACAAAGACGAGTAGTGTAGGAAGAACTCTAATATTTCGTTGGACCTCCTTTAGCTTTGATTATGGCACACATTCGCTGTGACATCATTTCCACAGGCTTCTGAAATGTCACAACATTTATTTCTGTCCAGAGTTGCATTAATTTTTACCCAAGATCTTGCATTGATGATGGGAGATTTGTTCCACTGCACAAAGTCTCCTCCAGCACATCCCAAAGATTCTCAATGGGGTTCAGGTCTGGACTCTGTGGTGGCCAATCCATGTGTGAAAATGATGTCTCATGCTCCCTGAACCACTCTCTCACAATTTGACCCTTCTGAAACCGATTAACATCTTTTCCACGACCACAGGATGTGTCTTTCGACATGGTAGATCTTTATCAAATGCTATCAGGCCCATTTAAGTAGGCTACATGAAATTACAGCAATTATACCAATTACCCATGCCAACCATGGTTATACATATATTACATTTATATTTGAAGTATTAGATACATTGTACTTTTCAAAAAGCACTGCACATACAAAGCATGCAACACTAGTGCCAACTGATTCTAGCCAGTACTGAGAAAACTGTGTAAAAAGGCCATCAGTGACCTCAGGCTACACACACACACACACACACACACACACACACACACACACACACGTGTGTGCGTTCCCTGGGACTAGAGCCAGTTTGAAGAACTGGAGCACTTTAGTAGAGGAGTAAAACCAGAATGGTGCTGTAAGGCACGTTTCACAAGCTGTTGTCTTTGGTAAAATGAAGATCAGAAATGAGAAGGCTGAACATAAATGACCATAAAAGGACAGCCTAAGCAGCAATCTGCTCCAGTTACTCACATTAGCTCTGGTAATGGAGGCTGTAGAGGTAAGCTTATGCCGAGGCTTCTTCTTCCTTACTTCCTCATCATCATCATAAAGGTACTGTTAATAAATAAATAAAAGCATAGTATAAAAGCATAGCAACAGCAATGCTGTGAGTGGCTGACAAATTGCGCAAAGCTGGGCTACAGTCAGTGTCTTTATACCCACAGGCTACATTACGACATTGTTGTATTACATTAAAAATACAACATTGTCTCAAAGCAGCTTTACAACCATCTAGGCTCACAGCACCAATCGTTCAAGCCTAGGGCTTGAATGTCACGAGGAAGAAACCTTGGGAGGACCATGATTTAAAAAGATTCCCAACCTCCTTGAGTACCCTAGATGATATAGGGAAGAATTAAACTAAACTACCACAATAATAAGTTTATATAAATAAATAAAATACACAGAAGCTAAACAGAAAAAACTAAAATGATATTTTTTACTGTTTAGAGAATAATAAAATAACATGATAAATAAAAAATATATATAGACTATAACATATTAGTGAATAAGGAAGGAAGGAATTTAAGTCTTACTGCCAAATCAGCACTTTAATGGCTATAGCGTTGTCACACTGTATTTACTGTTACAGTTCTTATATCAGGTGTCAAAGTCCTACATGTGTCAAAAAGTTTAGAATTCTTCCTTGAGGTGTATGTTTGAAATGTCTCTGTTGTCTTAAAGAAGGGCATTCTATCAATATGTGCTTTATTGACAATTAAAGAGAATACAATATTATGCAGAATATAATAACAAAGAGAATATAAAACTACAAAACAGAAGACAATGATACACTGCCTGGGCAAAAAAGGGTCACTAATATTTCGTTGGACCGCCTTTAACTTTGATTACAGCATGCATTCGCTGTAACATCGTTTCCACAAGCTTCTGCAATGTCACTTTTATTTCTGTCCAGAACTGCATTCATTTTTCCTCAAGATCTTGTATTGATGATGGGAGATCTGGACCACTGCACAAAGTCTTCTCCAGCACATCCCAAAGATTCTCAATGGGGTTCAGGTCTGGACTCTGTGGTGGCCAATCCATGTGTGACAATGTCGTCTCATGCTCCCTGAACCACTCTCTCACAATTTGACCCTTCTGAAACAGATGAATATCTTTTCCACGACCACAGGATGTGTCTTTCGACATGGATGTTTAACAAATGAGAAGCTACTCACTGCATCATTTAGGGTTAAATAACTTGTTGGTAGCTGAAACAATAATCACCAATGCAGTAACTATCCAAAGGGAGGCTCTTTTTTAAACTATTAAACTATTTGTTTAGTTAAATCCAGGTGGTGACCTTTTTGACCAGGCAGTGTATATATTCACTCATTCATTCATTCACTTTCTGATCCACTTAATCCTGGTCAGGGTTGTGGGAAAGCCAGTGCCCAGACGGTGGCACAAGGCACTAAAAACCCTAGGCAGGGTCCCAATCCATCATAAGGCGCAGACACACTGAGGGCACTTTTTTTTTAGAAAGACCAATTAGCCTAACACGCATGTATTTGGAATGTGGGAGGAAATCGGATTTGGGAAAAACCCAAACGGACATGGAGGACACGCAAACTGGAATTGTGAGCTGACCGTGCTTACCGCCGCACCGTCATGCCACCCACAATAGTATATACACTCACTGACAAACAACAAAAAGCACCCAAATAGAAATGTCAGATTTGGTAAGTGCATGTACAGTGAGGCAAAAAAAGATTTAGTCAGCCACTGATTGTGCAAGTTGTCCTACTTAGAAAGATGAGAGAGGTTTGTAATTTATCATCATAAGTACACTTCAACTATGAGAGACAAAGTTAGAAAAATAAATCCAGGAAATCACACTGTAGGACTTTTAAATAATTTAATTGTAAATCATGGTGGAAAATAAGTATTTGGTCACCTATAAACAAGCAAAATTTCTGGCTCTCACAGACCTGTAACTTCTATAAGATGCTCTTCTGTCCTCCACTCATTACCTGTATTAATGGCACCTGTTTGACCTCGTTATCTGTATAAAAGACACCTGTCCACAGAGGTCAGACTCCAAACTCAACCATGGCCAAGACCAAAGAACTGTTGAAGGACACCAGGAAGAAAACTGTAGACCTGCACCAGGCTGGGAAAATTGAATCTACAATAGGCAAGCAGGTTGGTGTGAATTAATCAACTGTGGGAGCAATTGTAAGAAAAATGGAAGACATACTAGACGGACCACTGAATAATCTCCCTCGATCTGGAGCCCCAAGCAAGATCTCATCCTGTGGGGTCAAAATGATCATGAGAACGGTGAGCAAAATCCCAGAACTACACGGAGGGACCTGATGAATGACCTGCAGAGAGCTGGGACCAAAGTAACAAAGGCTACCATCAGTAACACTCTACGCTGAGAGGGATTCAGATCCTGCAGTGTCAGGCGTGTCCTCCCTGCTTAAGCCAGTACATGTCCAGGCCTATCTGAAGTTTGCCAGAGAGCATATGGATGATCCAGAAGAGAATTGGGAGAATATCATGTGGTCAGATGAAACCAAAATAGAACTTTTTGTTAAAAACTCGACTCGTCATGTTTGGAGGAAGAAGAATGCGGAGTTGCATCCCAAGAACACCATACCTACTGTGAAGCATGGGGGGTGGAAACATCATGCTTTGGAGCTGTTTTTCTGCAAAGGGGACAGGATGACTGATCTGTGTTAAGGGAAGAATGAACGGGGCCATGTATCGTGAGATTTTAAGCCAAAACCTCCTTCCATCAGAGCATTGAATATGGAACGTGGCTGGGTCTTCCAGCATGACAATGATCCCAAATACACCGCTTGGGCAACAAAGGAGTGGCTCCGTAAGAAGTATTTCAAGGTCCTGGAGTGGCCTAGGCAGTCTCCAGACCTCAACCCCATAGAAAATTTGTGGAGGGAGTTGAAAGTCTGTGTTGCCCAGCGACAGCCCCAAAACATCACTGCTCTAGAGGAGATCTGCATGGGAGAATGGGCCAAAATGGCAGCTACAGTGTGTGCCAACCTGGTGAAGACTTACAGGCAATGTTTGACCTCTGTCATTGCCAACAAATGTTATGTTACAAAGTATTGAGTAGAACTTTTGTTACTGACGAAATACTTATTTTCCACCATCATTTACAATTAAATTATTTTAAAAAATCCTACAATGTGATTTCCTGGACTTTTCATAGTTGAAGTGTACCTATGAAGAAAATTACAGACCTCCCTCATCTTTCTAAGTAGAAGAACTTGCACAATCAGTGACTGACTAAATACTTTTTGCCTCATTGTACATGCATTGACAAATGGGCACTGCTACAGGATTATCTGGTATGTACATATTTTTCATGAACTTAGGGGGGGCCGCTAAAGTTAGCTGGTAATTGAAAAGCTATTTATCGACAGTTACACGTCACATCAGAACCACCCATAAACACCTGATTCTGCTCCACCCCAGCAAAAAAGAAAAAAAAAAAAGAAAAAAAAAAATCCTCACAAGGCAAACATCCATTGTGTCCAGTGCTTCATTTCTTGTCCAGAAGCTATAGTGATTAAACTGATTAAAATACACCATGCATTATAGCATCAATTTGGATAACACAAGTTTGAACAGCAGTTCAACTGTACACAAAATACTGATTCACTTAGTACTGGATAGAAGAATGTTATTAAAGAGTTATCAATTTTTTTTATTATTCAAACCTGTCCATGGAGGGGGTCATCACTTCCTTCCTGTTCAGATGAGTAGCTCTCTTCCTCCTCCTCAGAGTAGTTATCAATATCAGGTGAACGGTCTATGTACAGCAAGAGAAGGAACATTTTACAAATGTGACCACTGACTACTGATACTAACACAGCAGAATTAAATTGCATCCATCTCACCAGACAGCTTGGCCTTTGGTCTCTCTGGGTCTATGGGCTGACTGGACATAGAATAGACTCTGATCTCAGCCACAGGTACAGCCATGTCCTTCACTGGAGTATGAAGACCCAGCACATGAGCACCTTCAGTCGGATGCTGCATCACCTTTTCATAAAAAGGCAGACAGGTGTACAAATAGTGCCAATAAAGAACGTTAAGTAATTTCTTACAGTAGTTCTACATTTTCTATATTTCTTCAAAAACATGGCATAAAAGATCAGAGTTCCACACACAGGACAAATAAGACACAGAACACAAGACAAAAATATTATACTCTTTCATTTATTTATTGAGGAAAATGACCCATTTGTGCATATCTGTGAGTGGCAAAAGTATGTGAAACTCTAGAATAAGTAGTTAATTTGAGAATGAAATTGGAGTCAGTTTTCTCAGTCAATGAGACAAATCAGATGGGCATCCTGTTGCATTTAAAGAACAGGGATCTATCAAAAGTCTGACCTTCACAAAACATCTTTGTGGAAGTGTATCATGGCACGAACAAAGATTTCTGAGGACCTCAGAAAACAGCTTATGGTGATCATCAGACTGGAAAATTAAACCTTCTCTAAAAAGTTTCGACTTCACCAATCCACAATCAGACAGTTTTTATACAAATGGAATCAATTCAAAACCACTGTTACCATCCCCAACAGTGGTGGACCAGCAAAAGTCACTCCAAGGTATGCAATAGTGTGAGATGTCACAAAGGAACTGAGGGCAACTTCTTAGAAACTAAAGGCCTCTCATGTCGGCTTCTGTTTATGTTCATGAATCCACCATCAACAGATCTCTGATCTACAATGGTGTGCATATCATGGTTGCAAGGAAAAAGCCACTGCTCTCCAAAAAGAGTACTGCTGCAGAGATAAAAAGAACATAGCATGTAGTTTACTAACGATCATGCTGACATGCAAGAAGGATATTGGATTTTCTTTATGGACCAATGAGACCAAAAGAGAACTTTTTGGTTTAAAAGACAAGCGTTATGTTTGGAGAATGTAAAACACTGCATTCCAGCATAAGAACCTTATCCCATCTGTGAAACATGGTGATGGTAGAATCATGGTTTGGGTCTGCTGTGCTGCATTTGGGTCACGACAGCTTGTCATAATTGACGAAACAATTAATTCTGAATTAAACCAGCAAATGCTAAAGGAAAATAACAGAACTGACTCTCAAGAGAACGTGGGTCATGCAATAGGGTGACGACCCTAGGTGCACCAAGAACATATATATATATATATATATATATCAGTATATATCAGTACAGTACATGTTACTATTGGGATAGAATTGCTACAACTGTTTATTTAAACCATTAAAGTGTCATAGAGTACAACCTTTAAAGGACTGGGTTACACACAACCTAAACAATATCCTGATCATTATACTTATAATTATACAAATTATAATAATAGTCTATATTGTGCATATTTAAATCTACACTAAAGCTTTATACATATAGACACCATTAAACCACCCATTTAATCATCCAGCAGTATCTGGCTTTTTGTAGTTTTTCCTCTCCAAACATTGAGAGAATGAATTCTATCAGTCCAACTAAATCCAGAGTCTCTTTAAAAGCCTTTACAGGAAGATTCAGGAATGTGTCTGGCTGACATCTATTCACTTGCTAGAAGTCCCACGGCCCAAAAAACAACAACAACAACAAAAAAAAGGTGTCGTCTATCCACAAAATTATAGACATTCGCATCCAGACGTGACTAAAATGACCAGAACACAGAGTTGGATGAAAACACTAGGTAATTCTGCCAGTAATGTTCTCAGAAACGAAGAGAAAAACACCAACATGGCCAATCTGGACAGAAATGAAATATAAAGTAGCTCCTGTAAAAGAGGAAATTACCCCAGGACCCAATGTAATGACAGACCTGTATAGATAGGGTTTAGACACACAATATGAACACCAAAACGACGCACAAAAAGGTTCTGAAAAATGTAAACTCCCAGTCTTTTGAGAGCTTAAAATGTAAGCAAACCAAGTTAGTTGATCAAAGTAGGTATAATAATAATCAAAGAAGGTATAATTATTTACAAATGCCACTGCTACAGCTCTTTTCTGGCTGATAACCTAATTTACTTTAAAATTCTCACACCTCTGGCAAGTGTGATTTCAGTAACAGTCAACTACAGTAGTTTAGCAAGAAGGGTCTTCTTAATTAATATCAGATTACAGAGGTGATTATTATTATGCTTAGTTGTTTGTTGATTACTCTATCATATATTACACACCCAAAAAAATGCTAGTTATAAAGACTGATGCAGTTAAATACATTTTTTCGGTTGAACACAAAATTTGGAACATCAAAAATCAAAAGCTTTGTTTGTCATTTGTTTTCCCACTTTAACAGTGATTACAGAGTGAAGAAATTCTTTTTTGGAATTACTTTTTAATTGGCATTACCATTCATATTATTTTAAAGTGTTGATTTTGACTGTATGTCTATGTAATGATTATGTCTGTTTGTGTGTGGTGAATTTAATGCCTACTGCCTCCAATTTCAGCATTCCAGCTTCCAAGACTAAATCCTTTTGAATGAATACTAACTATATAGACTGTAATTTAACATGGCACCAGTTTACTGTACATCAAAATTATAACGAGACATACTTATGTATTAAACATGTATGACTCTAAAATATGCCACATTAGATTCGATATGTATGATTCTGATACATAGTAAACACTGGTTCCATGTGTTTGTTTAATAATATATTTACGATCACTCTTACCTCTGCCATGTTTATCACGCCCAGTGCTAGTGTCTTGTAGCCCAGGATTGTGCGGTTCTTGTACCTTTTCCGGCGCTGGAGCATGATCTGCAACCTGTTGGCATCCCTTTTCAGAAAGTGTGGATACTTTTGGAAGGAAGAGGAGAAAACGAAGATACATTAAAATGTAATACAGAAGGTTATGTCCATTATCAAAAACTTGGAGATGAGTGTAGAGGTTATGTATTAACAGAGTAGAAACCTAAAGCACACATTAGCAATATTAATAATGGATCAAGCATAATGGTGAGCTGAACAGCCTTCATCATGATGTCCACTGTGTTTCACTTGTCACTGTGTGCCAACTGAAAATAGCCAGTGGTGTGATTTAGAGCTGATGGAAATGGAAGATGACAGAGGAAACATTATGCTGCAGACTTATTAGCTATCATTATGTCTAGTTATAATTCATATTACAAAAATTGAGAGATTGAGGTTGATACACTTTTGTAAAATGCTGTTCAGAATTCTCTCTCCCTCTCTCTAAATGTGGGAAACTTAATACAAAATGTTATACTGCCTCTCAGCTATCTAAAAGCCCACCACTTGGTGTCCCAGTCCTGCACAGTGGCCAACTGTTGCCTATTTGGACCTACTCAGTCAGCATAGGGGTCATGCAAATGCCCCAAAAATTGGGCATCTCAAAAGTGGAGAAAATGAAGGAACATTAAGGATTAACAAACTCCTTACCCTGCTATGGAATAAACCCAGCAATGCTCTGTAGGAACCTCATTCCTGTCACTTGTACCCTCAGACTTACTCTTTCAGTCACTACCCAAAGTTTATCACTATAGGTAAGGACAGGTACAGAGTGACAGAGGCAACAGTAAGCCCAAGGACTAAGCCACAGACCAATACAATGACCAGAAAACTGCTGCTGAGTTCCCAATCCATTTGTCAATCCCACTCTTTCTCCATCACTCATGAAAATATCCCAAGGTGCTTGAACCCCTCCACTAGGGATAAGTTGTCAGCAGGGTCAGCTATGGTGAACAGGGCTGAATTAGTCGAAGTACAAGCCAAACCATCCCCATGAGAGGAACCAGAATATATTGGTGTACTCTGCCTGGATTACTGTTAATCCAGTCACACTCAGCCCAAAATGGCAACACAAACCCATCTTTTGGGCAGTACAGTGGTTCACTTCAATTTTTCACCGATTACACACAGAGACAAGAACAAACCTGTAGTGAGAACGTGAGCTGTAAATCAGTCTCGGTCAGCCCAGGAGATGGTAGCTGGATTTCATTAGACCGCAGGATGCGTTTTGATCCCTGCAAGGTCACAAAGTCAGTAATACTTTAACACCTTTAGATCTGGACATGGAAAAATAGTTTTAAAAGTTTTTTTTACCTGAAGTTTAACAGCAATAACCACTGACGTCAGGTCTCGATCAAGTTCTTTCAACAGCACCAGCTTCTTAAGAGTCAGACTGAGGAGTCTGAGGAAAAGAAAACAGAAATGCTGCTACGGCCAAACATATTTAGTTTTATTTACTAGTGATGCACCAAAATGAAGATTCTTGCTGAAGATTCTTTTAACATGAGAAGAAAAATTCATGTTTTTTTACTTGCATTTTTATTTGTGGTTTTTGAATGACATGTACAGAAATTACGTTTACAGGACTGTGGAGACTTAGTAGCCATGGTGTACTGTGGATCAAAAGGTCCAGGGTTCAAACCCCACCTCTGCCAAGCAGCCACTGTTGGGTTCTTGAACAAGGCCCTTAACCCACAATTTCTTGGATTGTAAGACTGTATAAGTTGTAAATCACTCTGGATAAGCACGTCAGCTAAAATGACCAATATAAAAATAAAAATTCACATGAACATGGATTATAAATTAAATTGCACATAATAACAAAGGAGCCAGCAGCATTCGGACGGGGCCTAACTGCTAACGTCTTGAGAATGTGTCCAGATTACGTGGATGTGTGGCCAAGCCCGGACTCAAATCATGGTCTCTGGAGCTGTGAGGTGAAAGCACTATCCACTGTGCTTCCATGTAATATTTAGTATTTTGAAATTATTATGAGTGTCTCAAATCAGCGTGAGATGTAGGCATCCCAAACAGAAGCTTCACTACTCCATGCTCATGAATATCTTTGTGCTTGTAGTTTGGCTGCTTCAAAGCTTTGTGTGGTATCTGCATTTGTCCATGCTCTCTGGCCAAGCCAAACTAAGTATTTTTCACTCTAATAATTCAGACTTATTTTCTCTTTCAGCTGAAATTCTGATGTCTGTTATTAACAGGTTTATCAACTCAAATGCCTATAAATATACAATCCATAAAGTTAATTACACTGATATTTCTGCAACCTTCCAGAAGACTGTTTTTATGTCATTGTCAGGGGTACAATCTTAAACTCCATTTGTCCATTGAAAAAAATGCTGTCATTTTGGAGCCTGATGAAAATGATAATTTTCTTTATAATTTACTAACACAAACACTGAACATACGTTTGATATGCATTGTTAATATGTGTTATGCTCCTCTGCAAAAAACACTGTGCTATGTATACTACATTGATTTTCATCTCAAAATACTGATTTTTTTTTGTAGGAAGAAAAGAACATTTTAAATGGGGGGGTAAACTACAATCTCTGTTCATGAAGATGCTGCAGTACAGTGTTTTGACTCAATTATATTTCAGTTGTTTTATATTTTCAGTAAACTACATGGAACATGGCAATATATCGCAATAACCATCGTATTGCAATGTATCATGATATAATCATATCGTGACCCATGTATCGTGATGCACATAGTATCGCGAAGTCCTTCCCAATACCCACCCCTGTCTGCAACCAGTTTCAGAAACAAAGAAATTCAAGCTTTTATTTAATAAAAAACATTTACAGATGTACAAACAACAAAATACATGCAAAAGTGAACAAATTCAGGTCAGGGTTGCTTTGCTGCCAGTAATATTATTAACCTTCTTTCCATTTCAGCATGAGCTTTACCATTACAGTTACCAGAGATGTATCAACATCAACATGATTTGGACTGTTTACCATTCAGAAGAGTACACAAAGATTCGAGTATCTTCAAGCAAAGTACAAGCAAGTCCTTCTGCATTACAGGTCTAATTCACTTACATGACTGTCCCTCTCCATTAGACTGTAACTCTAGAACCAGAAAGCCTGGGTGAAGAGGCTACAGACCAGTAATAAGATTAGGTGAGGACATTTATCCTTTCAGAAAACACACAAAGGTTATCCAGGACTCCTGTTATTCAAGAGTCCATAGCCTCATAACCTACATAACATTTTCAGTTATAGAGAACCATGTGTATATAGAATAATACATACCCTTTTCAAGTGTCAGCTTTTAAATGCCCAACAAGCTACTAAAATGTAAACATTTATACATTGTAAATTTCAATAAAAATACTAGGATCTTTGACTATACAATCAGTGCAAGGATTACTGGCACCTTTGATAAAGACTGGTAATCTATGGCTTCCATAATGCCATGTAACCTAACAATGCTCCCATAGGAAAAAGCCCTCCACCCTACTAAATGGTGTATAATCAGTTCTGTCTGGAATAAACATCCTTATTTTAAGTCAAACCAGCATAGTCTAGTCATGTATTTTTTAAAGGAAAACAATAACACAAAAGTATTGTAACAAACATGCCCGAACAGGGCTGGCAAATTCAGCATGTTAATAATGCATAAATGTGACAATATTTTCATACTAATCCCTTTTTCAGTTAACGCAGTTAATCATTTTCACTGCTTGACTCTTTGAGGGACCCAAACTTATGAGCTGTAGCTGAAATCTTCAGTTCACTATTCCCTACATTATAGATTGGTGCTTGAAAGTCAATGAAGATTTAGAAGCCTAATTTCTGCATAAATATGACCTAAAACATCATCAAAAGTCCTAAAAAGTAGGTAAAGAGAACCCAATTTGTGTCTCAAATAACGGAGACAAAAATATTATACTCGGCCATTTATTTATCATGGGAAAATGATACAATATTACCTTTCTGTGAATGGAAAATTTGTGATGCTTTGCTTTCAGTATCGGATGTGACCTCTCTCTTGCAACAATAACTGCAATTCCATGCTTTCAGTATCTGTTGATCAGTCCTGAACATCCGCTAGGATTCCTCTGTACAGAACAGCTTCAAATCTGAAATGGTGTTGGGATTCTGCACATGAACTTCTTCCCCAATATTTCTATTACATTAAGAGTTTGACTTGGCCATTTCAAAACATGAAGTTTGGCAGAATCCCTTGTGTGCTTAGCATTGCTGTTTGGCTGCCTGACCTATATTCTCTTGAAAGTCAGTTCACAGACAGAGTTCTTGACATTTTCCTTTAAATTTGCTTGCATAAATCATAATTCCTTGTTCTGTCAATGGTGGGGAGTTGTCTTGGCCCAGATGCAGCAATAACGGCCCAAACCATAGTACTACCACCATCATGTTTCACAGACGGGGATAAGGTTCTTATGCCGGAATGCAGTGTGCTTCATAACGCTTCCCAAAGTTCTACTTTGGTCTCATCCATCCATACAACCTTTTTTCCAATAGTTTTCAGGCTTGTCCATGTGCCATGTGATGGGGAATAATGTTCTTTTTCGAGTGCAATGACTTTCTCCTTGCAATCCTGCCATGCACACAATCGTTCTGTGATCTACTGATGGTGGACTCATGAACATTAACCATTTGAGAGAGGTCTTTAGTTGCTTTGAAGTTACCCTGTGTTCCTTTTTGAACTCGCAGTCTTTTAGAAGCCTTCTTTCAGTGATATTTTTGCTCAACCACACCTAGGGAGGGTAACAGTGGAATTTCATTGATTTGTACACAATCTGTCTGACTGAGGATTGGTGGAGTTAAGGTACTGTGGTAGCCTAGCGGTTAAGGTACTGGACTCTGGCCCAGAAGGTCCAGGGTTCAAATCCCACCTCTGCCAAGCTGCCACTGTTGGGTCCTTGAGCAAGATCCTTAACCCACAATTGCTTGGATTGTAAGATTGTACCAACTGTAAGTCGCTCTGGATAAGGGCGTCTGCTAAATGCTGTAAATGTAAAGCCATTATGAATGACTTTGTAACCTTTTCCAATCTGCTGAGCATCAACAACTCCGAGGTCTTCTGAGATCCTCCGAAAATTTTGTGTTTGTGCAATGACACACCACTGTTGTGAAGATCAGACTTTGATAGTTCCTTGTTCTTTAAATACAAGGCACCCACTCACACCCGATTGTCATCCCATTGACTGTAATTTCTAAATTAATTTGGAAATCTTCTTACACACTTTGCTCATTACTGTATGGCAGCACATTCCATCACATAAACACAAAACACACCATCTCAGCCCATGAGATATAAACAAATGTATTAAAATAAAATTATTTTGCATTACACATATAGGGTGTAATGCAAAAGGTAATGGTGATGCCTTGGCAGGCCTTCAGAGCAGTTGCAATGAAATGTTGTGATGGGGCAAACAAGACATGGTGAAAATAATATTACTGATGTATTCATATGGCTGTGTTGTGCTTTAAAATGTTTTCTTTAGGGTCAAATGGGAGCATGGAATAATGTGCTTAAACACAATTAACACAATAAAGGTGGTTAACAACTAACAATTAAATATTTTAGTATTTTAGTAGTTCTACTGTATTATACTGTCTGTTTTGAAAGTGGCTTCCCCATCAATCCATTCTCTACTATAACTATTTAGAGAAGAAGGTGGTGGAGCTGCATCTTGAGCAGAAACATGAGCCTACATTACATCACATTCATTATTTATTTAGCAGAAAATTTTGTCCCAAGACAGACAGAATACCTTTAGGTTATTTTTCACACCAATTTGTTCACTAATGTCCTTGACGTTGCATCTTATTTATTCTGTTCCACTCATTTTATTTTTTGCAAACTGCTTATACAAATGAGTGTTCATTTTTAGGAACTAAGACCTACTTTGAATTTTTCACACCAATAAATCATTGATCATCAGTTCACCGGAATTCTCATTCAGTAGTTTTCATATTAAGCACTTTAATTTTTATGGACCAGCAATTAGACAGGACATTGTGTCAAATGGCATTATTTCTATTATCATAATAAATATGACATACCATATTATTTCAAAAAACAAACCCCACTATCTGAATTCTCCCTATCCAAATTGCTACTATAACCTTTTTTGGATATCTGAATACCCTATCTGTTATCCAGATATCTGCTATGATGTTTGGGATGCTTCACTACTATAACCTGTTATATGATGTTATACTATAAAAATTTTGGCATATTTTAATACCCTAACCCACTATCCAAACTACTATTACCGAATTACTTCTATAGTGTTAGGACAGTTTTAATGCATTAACCCACTATTTTAACTTCCACTATCCAGTTTCCCAAATAAAGCCTGCAGTATTTTAATATCCAAACTTCTGCTGTAAAGTTTGAGGTATTTTAATATTCTTACCTGTTATCTGAAGCACTATCCCACTAAAAAGGGGTATTTTATTACCATAACCCACTATCTGAGCCACCAGTTTGCATGATAATTAATGATGACCTGGAAAATAGTTAGAGTGGGTTGTGTTCTGAATGACTTCTTGCCTCTGCCTACGCAGCTGTGTATTTTATGCTGCAACAGTTAAGCTTGAACAGACATTGAAAATGTCCACCATGCCACAACATTATCCTGACATAGCTGAAAGTATTCAAATACTCACTCTTCAAAATATTCTGGAGTTACATCAGAGCATGGGGTTAACCTATAGACAAATGTAACCTAAAATAATCACATCCAATAAAAACAGTTTTATTTTTTCGGTTTAAATCAAAGAGTAATGCCTAATAATGAAGACTGCATTATTAAAGCCTGTTGCCTTTGTGGTGCTGTGGCAAGTTCAGTAACTCAAGACGGGTTCATTTTACCCTGACCCTATAAAATTTAACAGCCTGTGTGTATGAAAAGCTACAAAAGCAAACACAATGTCCTGTAAACACTACAGTGATATCATATACATATGTAGCTTAAAAAAACTTTTAAACAAATAATATTCTTACAGATACCAAGAAATTTAATGTATCTGTTTTATAATTTATCAAATTAAAATTCACTATAGTGAGCAATCCTTACAGAAATACCTCTGTATCTAAATGTATTTCTTGATACAGTATAGGTTTGGGTTCATATTCCTAGTAAACTTTTAACCTTTCTCTGACTCTTGCAGCTCACCCTCAGAGTCGGTAGCTATAGCAGAGACTGGAATTTCCTGTTTACAGTACTCTCCTTTACTTCACCTTACCAATATTTACAGCCTGCAATTGGCCTGGGTACAATTTGGGTGCTGACCATCGTAAAAATATGCTTTCACCAGCAATGAAGCTGAGCCAAGAGCTCTAGCACACCATGGTTCAGTTATTTGCTGTACAGCAAAAAGTAAGAATATAGTGTTAACACTTGTTAAACTGTAACTGAAGGAGTTGTAGATTAAATCACAATAGATGAAAGAGCCCTTATTTTGTACACTTTTATCTGAAGTAACTTACTTGAGGAACGTCTGAAGATTAAATAAATTACTCAACAACAGCTCATTGGCAGACAAAACATGCACAATTTTCCCTTCTGTCAAATAAAGTCTTAGTCAGCCCTTAATCAGGTCAACTGCTGCTTAACATTAGCCTTCTAGCTGCAGGGTGGAACTAAAGCTACAAATGTTCAGTAACCAAAGTGTCTTGACTAAACTAACCCAATTGGCATCACTTTAATGGGTAAATAACAGCTGACAAACCAACCAAAACTGGGAGACTATATATCCACAAATACCAGAAACAAATATCAATGATATGGCAAACATTACATATAAGGATTAGTGAAAATATATTCGAAAATACATTTTAATGTGTAGTTTTGCTGATATTTGTACAAATAACCTCAGCTATTACACTACGCAGATTTTTACCTCGGATATAACACTAATACAGTGATACCTCGGTTCTCACTCTCTCTTGAATTCGGTTCTAGACACATTTTGACCAGAAAAATTTGGCTCGGTTCTCAACGTTTAATCGGATTGGACTGTTTAAACGTGTATGAGTCGAGCTGCGCGACTCGTTTCAGATGAAACTCGATTCACAATACATCATTCACGATTCAGTAGACAGTGGTTCAATAATTCAGTCTCACAATATCTCTTTCCCAGTGAAGATCTGCGATGAGGAGTTCATCAATAGAGTAAGTGCTTTCACTTTCACAATTCATTACTCACTAAACTAAATGAGATTTTTCAATACTATTATAAAATATTAAAAATGTCAATGATTTTGGTCAAGTGTAGGTTAATGTAAGTGTTTTAAACATTAACATACTTATTATTTATGATCCGGTACATATAGACCACACTCGTTAACCTGCCCAGTTCATGTTACAATTAACTTATGATGGATTTGTTGAAACATATTCCCTTCGTAAACAGAAACAGATTAATTCAATTTACATTATTCCTTATGGGAAATATTTGCTTGGTACTCATCGTTTTCGGTTCTCAACAAGCCTTTGTAGACCTGCACCAGGCTGGGAAGACTGAATCTTCAATAGGCAAGCAGGTTGGTGTGAATAAATCAACTGTGGGAGCAATTGTAAGAAAATGGAAGACGTACAAGACCATTGATAATCTCCCTCGATCTGGGGCCCCATGCAAGATCTCATCCCATGGGGTCCAAATGATCATGAGAACAGTGAGCAAAAATTCCCAGAACTACAAGGAGGGACCTGATGAATGACCTGCAGAGAGCTGGGACCAAAGTAACAAAGGCTACCATCAGTAACACACTACGCTGAGAGGGACTCAGATCCTCCAGTGGCAGGCATGTCCCCCTGCTTAAGCCAGTACATGTCTAGGCCCATCTGAAGTTTGCCAGAGAGCATATGGATGATCCAGAAGAGGATTGGGAGAATATCATGTGGTCAGATGAAACCAAAATACCACTTTTTGGTAAAAACTCAACTGGAGGAAGAAGAATGCTGAGTTGCATCCCAAGAACACCATACCTACGGTGAAGCATGGGGGTGGAAACATCATGCTTTGGGGCTGTTTTCTGCAAAGGGGACAGGACGACTGATCCGTGTTAAGGAAAGAATGAACGGGGCCATGTATCGTGAGCTTTTAAGCCAAAACCTCCTTCCATCAGTGAGAGCATTGAAGATGGAACATGGCTGGGTCTTCCAGCATGACAATGATCCCAAACACACCGCTCGGGCAATGAAGGAGTGGCTCCATAAGCATTTCAAGGTCCTGGAGTGGCCTAGCCAGTCTCCAGACCTCAACCTCAGCCTCAGAGTTGAAAGTCCGTGTTGCCCAGTGACAGCCCCAAAACATCACTGCTCTAGAAGAGATCTGCATGGAGGAATGGGCCAAAATACCAGCTACAGTGTGTGCAAACCTGCTGAAGACTTACAGGAAACGTTTGACCTCTGTCATTGCCAACAAAGGTTACGTATATGTGATTTCCTGGATTTTTTCCTCATTTTGTCTCTCATAGTTGAAGTGTACCTATGATGAAAATTACAGACCTCTCTCATCTTTCTAAGTAGGAGAACTTGCACAATCAGTGGCTGACTAAATACTTTTTTGCCCCGCTGTACCTCAATTCTCACATTATACATAGGTTTTAGCGCAGATATTATGCAATTGTTAGCTTTCACTTTAGTCATTATACTACCCACAGATTTTTACCCCAGATATTACAATATATTTGTATTTTACCTCTATTTATCACACTATACATAGATTATTAGCACAGATATTATGCAATTGTTAGCTTTCACATTAGCTATTATACTACATATCGATTTTTACCTCAGATATTACACTTTTTGTAGATTTTACCACAGACAACATACTACAGTTCATAAATTACACAATACTCAGATTATTTCTCACATATTAGGCTATAGTTGTAACGTTGGAGGCACCCTTTGCTTTCTGTGTGGTACAGACCTAGTCCCCTGGCCCAAGAAGTCAGGCAGGAGGGAATCCCTCACCCCTGATGTGGCTACACTAAACCTACATCCAAACCAACCCCAGGATCACACAAAGTGCTTCAGGTACCAGGAATCACACACCTAGGGGCTGGACATATGAAACGTCACATGACCAGAGTGGTTCAAAGAAGGATTCTCTGTACATTATGCTATAGTTCGATTTTATTTAAGCTATTGGGTATTCATTTCAGATAGCCCTACTTTGCTTGTAGTCTACATCATAAGTTTCACACAAAATGTGTAACTATTTAACTTGCACTTTGTTTTACATTCTTGTGTGAGCTTTGGACAGATTTATGACTCCGTCAACCAGAGACTGTTGGTAGAGAGATATAAGAAACATTGTGTTGAAGAATCAGGTGTTTTGCATTGCGTTGTGTGATAATCTAACACTCGTAACACACAAGCAGAAACTGACCAACCAACTGACCAGTATACAGCCAACTAGGTACCGCATGATGAAATTCACCTTGACAGTGCCTAACATTGACAGAATTAGCTTATCAATAAAGTCAGGGGGTCAGAAATTAATAAATTGTATTTGGTAATCTATTATATTGTAACAGCCAATCAAAGCAACGCAAGCAAAATGCCCGCAGAAAACCGCAGACTCCTGAGAATTGAGTCTTCTTCATGTTTGCAGATGTTGTGTAACGCATTACTTTTAGCAAAGTTTCACATGAGTGCTGCAGGAAAGGATTAAATGAGCAAAACTACAAAGGACGCACCTGGGCACACAGCTGGGAGAGGACCGGTCGATCTCCCACGTCGCGAAAAGATTCATGTGAACCGGACGACCTGACGGAATCGGGACCGACTTGAGCGGCTGCAGGTGTGGAGACTGAACTCCCGATCTCTGAAGCCCTGCTCGCTCCGACATGCTGAGCCGGTCAGAAAAGCACTATTAAAAGTGTTCTCGCTCTCAATCTTCGCTTTTAGTTGTTGGAATAAACCGCTACGCGTTTCACGATGCGCGTCTCTCCTGCCTGCACCGCTTCGTGCGCATTGACGCTCATTTTCCACTCCAGTCCCGATCAGTTCTTTAATCAAACCGCATATGAAGCGCGGGCTGCAATCCAGAGTCGAACCTGTTATGTGCTTGAACTGGAGCTTTAATCAGCAGGAAATCAGGCGGAAATCTGGCTCGTTGCGATGACACACAGAACAGCGCCGCCTCTAGACTGCGCTGCGCTTTACATGCAGGGCACGAAGCTGCTTCCCAGCGCACAGGCTGCAGTATGCGGTAATACCGACGATTACTTAACGGCACACTGCATGCCAGCTCCTCACACTCAGCGTATAGGCTAATAACCGCTGTTAGTTGCCAAATATTTTAGAAATAGAGCTCTAGAAGTATTTGCGGCAAAAAAGAATAGATAAATGCTAATAAAATCTGAATTATTTACAAGCTCAAATCAGACAAAGTTGGGATAGTACGGACATGATGTTTTGGGTTTGCTACTCCTCATACTTCATTCTGCTTAACTCAGTCCTCATTTGTAGACACTCTTGAGCATTTCACAAAAACAAAAATACCTCCTGTTCAAAGACAGTGCTCAGTTTTTATACATAAAAAATCAGAGCTCAGAGGAGGGTAATGAGGTCTCGAGTGGTTAAAAAATGTTGGAAAAATGCATGGACGTCCCTGGAAAAGATGACGTCTTGAAAGCAAGACTTTTCTTCATTAGTGCTGTCATGACAGAAGTGTAAATTACCCTTGCCAAGGGCACTGACACATCCAATTCCATGACAGAGCCTGGATTTTGGACTGATAAAAGTCTGGATGGTCCTTTTCATCTTTGGTCCAAAGCATACAGCATCCACTTCTTCCAAAAAAGACCTGGAACACTAATTCGTCAGACCACAGTACACATTTCCAGTTGATGTCGCTTCTGGACATGGTTAGTATGAAGCTTCTTTTCTGCACACTAAGGTTTTAAGTGGCATTTGTGAATGTAACTCCATATTGTAGTGCTTGACAAAGGTTTGCCTAAGTAACCCCTTGCTCGTGTATTTATATCAGCTATTGATGAATGACGGTTCTTGACGCAGTGCCATCTGAGGGATCCGAGATCAAGGGTCTTCAGTTTATGCTTGTACCCTTGCACTTTTACGCACTGAAATTCCTCCTGATTCCTTGAATCATTTAAAAATACTATGCACTATAGAAAGAGAAATATGTAAATCCCTTCCAGTCTTTTTTGAGGAACATTTCAATGATTTACACATGCATTTGTGAGCAAACTGGAGATCCTCTGCCCATCTTTGCTTCTCAAAGATTTAGCCTTCTGTGAATATTGCTTTTGTACCAAATCATGATTACAACAACCTGTTCACATTGGCTGTTTAAAAATACATAATGAAAACTAGCCCTAAATTGCTCCATTTTTGGAATGTGCTATATATATATCAACAGTCTATAGTTTAGTGGTAGGTATATTTTAACAGTGAGAGAAAATCCAGAAAATCACATTATATACAGTGGTGTGAAAAGGTGTTTGCCCCCTTCCTGATTTCCTATTTTTTGCAGGTTTGTCACACAAGTATTTAGGAACATCAAACCAATTTAAATATTAGTCACAGACAACACAAGTAAACACAAAATGCAGTTTCTAAATGAAGGTGTTTATCATTAAGGAAGAAAAAAAATCCTAACCTACATGGCCCTGTGTGAAAAAATGATTGCGTCCTAACCTTATAACTGGTTGGGCCACCCTTAGTAGCAACAACTGCGACCAACCATTTGCGATATCTTGCAATGAGTCTGTTACAGTGTTGTGGAGGAATTTGGGCCTCTCATCTTTGCAGAATTGTTGTAATTCAGACACATTGGAGGGTTTTCGAGCATGAACGGCCTTTTTAAGGTCATGCCACAGCGTCTCAATAGGATTCAGGTCAGGACTTTGACTAGGCCACTACAAAGTCTTCATTTTGTTTTACTTCAACCATTCAGAGGTGGACTTGCTGGTGTGTTTTGGATCATTGTCCTGCTGCAGAACCCAAATTCCTTTCAGCTTGAGGTCATGAACTGGTTTCCGTCTTGGAACTCTGCCAAGCAGGCCATTTTTGCCCAGTCTCTTTCTTATGGTTGAGGCATGAACACTGACCTTAACTGAAGTAAGTGAGGCCTGCAGTTCTTTGGATGTTGTTGTGGGGTCTTTTGTGACCTCTTGGATGAATCGACGCTGTGCTCTTGGGGTAATTTTGGTCGGCCGGTCATTCCTGGAAAGGTTCACCACTGTTCCATGTCTTTGCCATTTGTGAATAACGGCTCTCACTGTGGTTTGCTGGAGTCCCAAAGCTTTAGAAATGGCTTTATAACCCTTTCGAGACTGGGGGGGGGAATGTTTTTTTCTCCCCTAATAATAAACACCTTTAGTTAAAAACTGCATTTTGTGTTTACTTGTGTTGTATTTGACTTTAACTATTTGAATATTTAAATTGGTGTGACAATTTTCAAGAAGCATAAGAAACATAAGCAAGAAGCTGGATGAGAAGGAGACAAGTGTTGGTGCAATTGTTCGAAAATGGAAGAAACACAAAATGACCATCAATTGACCTCGGTCTGGGGCTCCACGCAAGATCTCACCTCATGGGGTATCAAGGATTATGAGAAAAGTGACAGATCAGCCTACAAGTACACAGGAGGAGCGTGTTAATGATCTTAAAGCAGTTGGGACCACAGTCACCAAGAAAAGTATTGGTAACACACTATGCCGTAATGGATTAAAATTCTGCAGTGCCCGCAAGGTCCCCCTGCTCAAGTAGGCACATGTGCAGGCAAGTCTGAAGTTTGAAAATGAACACCTGAATGATTCAGAGAGTGGGTTCGAGGTGCTGTGGTCAGATGAGACCAAAATCGAGCTCTTTGGCATCAACTCAACTCGTCATGTTTGAAGAAAGAGAAATGCTGACTATGACTCCAAGAACATCATCCCCACCGTCAAGCATGGAGGTGGAAACATTATGGTTTGGTGAGGTGTTTCTCTGCTGAGGGCACAGGACAACTTCACCGCATCGATGGGAGGATGGATGGGGCGGGCCATGTACCGTAAAATCTTGAGTGAAAACCTCCTTCCCTCCACCAGGACACTGAAAATGGGTCATGGATGGCTCTTCCAGCAGCCAAGGCAACAACGGAGTGGCTCAAGAAGCAGAACATTAAGATCATGGAGTGGCCTGGCCAGTCTCCGGCCCTTAATCCCAAAGAAAACCTGTTGAAGGAGCTGAAGCTTCGAGTTGCCAAGCGACAGCCTTGAAACCTTAATGCTTTAGAGATGGTCTGCAAAGAGGAGTGGACCAAAATTCCTCCTGATATGTGCGCAAACCTGGCCATGAACTACAAGAAAGATCTGACCTCTGTGCTTGCCAATAATGGTTTTGCCACCAAGTACTAAATCTTGTTTAGGAGATCAAATACTTGTTTCACTCAATGAAATGCAAATCAATTTATATATTTTATATAATGTGACTTTCTGGACTTTCTCTCACTGTTAAGATAACCATACCATTAACATAATAGACTGTTCATTTCTTTGTCAGTGGGCAAACTTACAACATCGGCAAGGGATCAAATAATTATTTCCTATTTCCTCCACTATATATACATTATATTATGTAAAATATTTCTGTGAGTAGATACATATTATATCAAATTAAAACTTTTTTGAGTTAACCAACTATGTGTGTCCTCTATTATTGTTCCTTCAGCCATGCAGGGATAGACGTCAAGGACGATGTGTGCTGTGTCGTAAAGTACTGGGCGGGTTTTGGCTGTCAGATGCATCTTGGCAGAGACAGATGCACTTGTACTCTGGTTTTACTTTGCATTTACAAAATGGTTTGAGCAATCAGATTCAAATCGCATATTGGTGCATCTTTTGTATGGCTTAGCCTATCCAAATAAAATCCTGATATTCAAGACATATGATACAACCTAGTGTAAACGCAGTTATACACTTAAAGCAGAAGAGCTGGCGTAAATACACAACCAAACGTACAAGCCAACAAAGCAACTAAAAAGATATCACACAACATATGTTAAAAAAAAAACCTAAAAAGTTACCTTTACTACAATACAGCACCACTACAATAACCAAGCAAAATAATCATAATCCCAACCAATCCCCTCTGATAGTTGGCCATAAACAACCAACCAAAAATGTAACTTACTTTCATTAGTGCATTTGCAGATGGAACCTTCTCTGTAGTTTTTTTGTAATTTCCCCATCTGCAAACTATGCTGGATAAATCCCTTTTGACTGCCACCTGAATCAGCTGGTCTTTGTGTTTCTCAAATCAGCCCATAACATTCCATTCAAACTGTTGTTGAAGCTCTCACACAGAGGCCTAAATGTGTCCAGGACAGAACACCGACATGTTGCTTTTGCAGAGCCAAGGGACGCTTCCTCCATTAAGCCTGCTTTCTCTCAGGTACAGCAAATCGCACCTCTGTATGTACGTCCTACAAGAACTTAACAAGGTTAATTTACTTCAATTAAAGGGAGATTTCTCTTTTCTTTTAGTGTGAGATTAAGCAAGTTATCCATAAAGATATTTTTCATAATCGTTTTATCCTTCTTTACCACTTTATATGGCCAAAAGTATGCGAGTCATTCCACTGAATGGATGCCATTTGCTTGTTGTAACTCTTAAATGTTAAACTTCTATAGTTTTTCAACACTGAGTCAATCTAACAACACACACATTTAACTATTCATAATGAGAATTGGTCAATCTCAGGCAACTTTATTTTATTTTTACGTGGTTTCTCCTATGGCTGTTACTCATATAAACAGGACTGAGTTAGCAAATACATAAAACGTAACCATGTGGCATCAATACGAATAGCATTAAGACACTGAGGAAATTCTAATGATTTGCAATATATGTGTATTTTTACAAGAAACAACTAACATCTACAATACTTTAGGTAACAGGAGAGTAAGTTGAGATTGAGCATCTCATTCATAGTTATAATATCATCAAATATACAGGAAAAAGTAAGAGAGAACTTACTTTTGGTCTTCCCATGGTCTTCAGAAGCTGATACTACAGATGATACAGATGTTACAACATCCGACTGAACTTGTGAGTTGTGGTATGTTCCACACTTTTCAGAATTTGGCATATGATAGGGTCACAGGACTGAGTGAAAACCTGGGCACATGACTAAAATGTATTTTAGAGTAAATTATTATGGATTTCTTATGAAAATATTTAAGGCAGAGATGGGATATGGAGTGACACACCAATGCAAAAAATACAAAGATTTCTGAAGAATTGGGCTAAAATACCAGCTACAGTGTGTGCAAACTTGGTAAAGACTTCCAGGAAACATTTGACCTCTGTCATTGCCAACAAAGATTATGTTACAAAGTATTGAGTTGAACTTTTGTTATTGAACAAATACTTATTTTCCACCATAATTTACAATGAAATTCTTTAAAAATCCTACAATGTGATTTCTTGGATTTTTTTTCTCATTTTGTCTCTCATAGCTGAAGTGTACCTATGATGAAAATGACAAACGTCTCTCATCTTTCTAAGTAGGAGTAATTCGAAGCACAGGCATGCAATCTCCATACAATGAGTTGTACTGAACATCTCAGTGACTCTCAATATAACACATTCATTGGTTTTCACCCCTAAACATCAGTAAATCAATTTTCTAAGACAAAGTCCATAAACCTTGGCTGGCTTTCACAGAGCCATGACCTTGACTCCAACAGACACCTTTGAGATGGATTGAAATGCCATCAGTGACCTAGGGTTTACTGTCCAACATCGGTCTCCAGAATATGCCTTACAGTCATGTTCCACAGTCTAGTGGAAAACCTAACAAAAAGAAGCATGTGATAGTAGCAAAGGGGGGAAGAGGACAAACTCCATACTAATACCCATGTTTTAGATGTAGTTCTTGCGTATTCACAAACCTTCGGCTATATGGTTTATTGGTTGACCCAGATATTGTTTAGACAGATAAAAATGACAAAAAGTAACAAATGTGTATCCTATTGCTACATCTTGGATAGCTGTGGCAATATCTAGAAACCTTTTTTGCACGAAGTAGCCATTTTATATATCATGTTCACAGACTGGAATGAGAGGAAAGAGGAGGAAATGACATCATGTCCTGAATGACATCAGCCTTACTTATTACAGCCAAAATAGAACTTTAGAACAATCTCCAGTATTTAAAAAGGACTGGTTGGAGTTGAAGAGGCTGAGTGTGAGAACCATAACTGAAACAGCCCTCCAGATTCTTTACTGGTATTTTCTCTTGAGGATGTTTATAGAGAAATATTCAGACTCTGACTGATAATTGAATTTCTTGACAGCAGAGGTATATCTAGTGAACCATGGACGTCATATAGTATATAAACTGCATGAGGCATAATGGTGGTGCGGGGGTCTAATATGTTAGCTCAGAGTTTGAGTTTGGGTCCCGATGGTACCTTCTGGCTGGATCGGGTCTCATTCAGGCACAACTGGCTTTGTGTGATGGATGGAAGGGAGGTTAGGCGAGGGAATTCTTCCCCCAATGCTGCAACAGCGACCCCTAGCAAGCTCTGTGATTGACTGCACCCTGTGAATTCCAAGAAAGCTCCAGAGCACCCTGCAACCCTGACTAGGATATGATGGGTTAACATGTTTTTGTTTACTGATTTAACGTTGCATCAGGATTAATGGCTATTCACAACAGGAGAAAGGTTACACAGGTCACACACAGGTCACACTATTGGAGAACAATTTAGAGCAACAGTTTAACCTTATGCATGTCTTTGGAATATGGGAGGAAACCGGAGAACCCAGGGTAAACCCACGGGGACACAGGGAGGACATGCAAACTCCCCACAGGAGTTGTGATCAAACCAGGTATCTCTGGAGCTGTGAAGCAAACACACGAACCACTGACACCACCATGCCAGTAGGGTTAAATAATGAGAAAATAACAACAACGAATCATGCTCTCACCCCCTCTTATTCTGGTTAGGGTGGAAGGATAGGGTCTGGAGATTATCCCGGAATTCACTAGGTGCAGGATGAGCAGGGTTGAAAAACAGGAAACAGGAAAATCTATCCATATGGTTGCCTGAAATCTGAATCTAATTGGTGCCACTTAATAACAGGCAAACCACTGATTTGATAACTTTCTTGCAGAGTTGAAACTAAACAAACTAAACAAGGCCTGGTTCCCATTTTGCACCTGTATACAGCCCAAAAAATACCTGTTCAGTGGTGGTCCTGTGGAGGCGCTTTCCACTCATGAAGGGTAAAGGGTGGTTTCTCATATCAACCAATCAAATACAGTCAATGATTTCGCATAATTTATTGTATATTGCACAATATATAGCCAAAAAATTGTGGACACCAAAAAATTACACCTACATACTAGTATGTGGAACATGGGGGCAGCCCTACCCCTCATCTCAAGGAGCACCCAGAAGTAGGCACCCCCAGTGTTGAAACGAGGCACTCCGGAAAAGTGATGGCAAGGGAAAACATTACTGGGCACAAAAAACCTGCCCTTATTGTCACCAGGGACCACTTTGGATTTTAGGTGCCAGATAACCATACGTCTTTACTTTGGGTGCAGGTAACCCAAAAGCAACTCTATGACCAATAGACTCTCTCTTTGCCGGAAGTGAGAATCGAATCGGATGGAAGACATTCAGGATTGATCACATTGGCCAAGGACATGGGCTGGTTTGGTGGCTGTCAGGTGATCACATGGGTGCCCCTATGACACAGTATGGAGTTTGCACAACAACCTTGTCTATTATGAGAAGGCTTTTTACTAGATTTTTGACTATGAGACCAGGTACACACGCTGGACTTTATGACTAATTGTTGGAATTCCAACCGAGTTTTCTATTTTAAAAAAATTGAAAACCATTCTTTGTTTTAGAAAGGCAGAACAGAAAGTTGATTAACTGACTTGTTGGTGAGCTGAAAATCTATAAAAGCTTCATGGTGCGAGTCAGTGAGGCACTCGACACAACATTCTAGTGCCATTATTTTTCTATGGAGAGTCCATGTCCGTATGTTACATATTGTGAATCTGTTAGCAGTGAGAGTGAATATCATTGATCACTAACAGGAATGAGTTTTCTACATACTTTTTGCCATGTAGGGTACGCTTACCTACCAAAATTCCAGTTAATGAGGTATGTTTACTTTAAAACTGATATCAGAGTATTATGTCATACGGTGCATCCCCCTTGCCTGCAGGATGTTTACGTTGTTTACCTTCATTCACCATTAGATGGAAGCAAAGCTACAGTTTATTACTTTATCTAAAGCTTGGGCTCAGACTTAGCCAGACGTTACAACAGTCATGCACAACGCAGATCAAGGCAAACCACTAAAACGCATATACTATAGTAACTGGTATGGATTAATATGTTTTCTTAAAATATAAAATGTAGCATGTAACGTGGACAGTCGCCACTCAGAATGATGAGCCGTCGACTCGATCAGGGTTGCCAGATGTTACAGTCACTACACAGTCGTATTATATCAGTGATTTTCAAAGCTGGGTGCGCTCTCTAGGGGTGGCGTGGAGTTATTGCAAGGGGGAGCAGCAAGGCTCTGTATGTGTGTGTGTGTTAGTAAGGGTACGACAGAAAAAGTTTGAGAACCACTGTTGAACATTGCGTTAAAATTAAGCAGTATAGCATAGTAGTAAAGTAGTATAGTGATGTTTTCAGGGGGTGCTGTCCAAGATTTTGGGCCCCATGAAAAAATATTTCTCTGTGCCCCTAACCCACATTGCCCTAGGCCACACCAAAACTGAAAATGTAACATATAAGTGTATACAGAGGTATTCACTATTCAATGCAAGACTAATACCCTTTATTTTACAGTTTAAATGTAATTTTAATAATAAAATTATTGAATGGAAAGCTCTCAACATTAATCAATAATAACTTAAAATAAATATAACTTAAATATACATTAAACTCATGCATTAAAATGAAATTACATTATCATCTATGAAAAGTGATAGTTACAATGTTTAAATTATGTTTATTGTGAAGAATTTAATTGTAAAGCTGACAGGCCAGAGGCAGGAACAACTCATTTAGTATGAAGTGCTGGTAAAAAGCTTGTCTACATTGATTAAATGTTGGCCAAAAGAGTAAAACGTAAACACTGATATTTTTGTAACAAAATTAAATAACATTAGCCTATTTCACTATGGACTAATCTAACAGGTTAATTCCCACCACTCACAGACTACACTTTTCTTCGTGAAAAAATGGGTGATATGCTGTTGAAATGTTTTCTTTCCTGGTGTTTCTGGTAAATAGCTTTTTCTTTTAAATCTCTTCCAATTTGCACTGCTCACAAGTACAAGTCACACCTATTTTGAGGGTGAACTGAACCATTTCATGTAATTATAAGGGCCAAACAAGAAAAATAAAAGAAAACGTTTTAATGTTTTCAATTAAATATTTTATGAATTAGGTTTAATAGCGTAATATGAGCTGGAGGTGGCAGAACTTAAGATGTTGAGGTTCACTTTAGGAGTGTCTAGGGTGGACAGGATTAGGAATGAGATCATCAGAGGGACAGCACAGGTTGGAAAATTTGGAGACAAAATTCTAGAGGGAAGACCTAGATGGTTTGGACATGTGCAGAGGAGGGAACTTTGACTCCATGACTTTAGTTCGCTCTTAGATTTATCATCTACGCCGCCCAAGGAGGTTGGGTCCCTTTTTGAGTCTTGGTCCTCCCAAGGTTTCTTCCTAGAACTAGGGAGTTTTTCCTTGCCACTGTCGCCCTAGGCTTGCTCAATTT